>QBDW01006950.1:0-294919 GCA_003261595.1 Maconellicoccus hirsutus
TCCGATGCTAAGTCACTGGTCATTTTATGTAGCTGGTATACGCTTTTGCTTTGTACGTAATTCTAAGGTTTAGGTAAATATGATTTTTACGTTTATACGCTAATTACCTTATTGAGCTGTTTATCATATTAGTATGTAATGTACTTGTTTTGCTTGAAAACTATCATATTGTTTAAAGAAGGAATGGAATTGACTGAATGTGATTATGAAATAATGAAATTATTACATAAATAAAGCCGAAGAAATACCTTTTGTAAATATAAATAATATACCTACATTTATTATTTTTGTAAAACGATATTTAGCTTCCTGACGAATTACCGACGTATTGATTTGTAAGTAAACGTCGTCTTGTGATAATACATTACTGTATTCCCCCATTCAATTACTTCGCTTCTCATCAAAGACATTTATTTCTTACACTGGTATTTGTGTAGCTTCTCCACAATGGACCAAGGTGTATTGTTTTTTTTTTCGTGGATGAATCATTAACTTTTAGGGATGCACTATCTCATTTTCATAATTTCAAAAAGAATTTGTTAGTTACTGTCTATGTCCAAAAATTTAATTTAACGAAGACGACACCTATTTTACGGTTAATTGCACAACCGTTGTATTGGAAAACGTGGTAGAAGTATTAAAACCCTACCACTCGTACACGTTTTTTTTTCTAACTATAGTAAAAAATTGGAGTTACCTTCGAAATAGCGAGTAGAATTTATTTTTACATCGCTTAACTCTCAGTGGAAATGTGAAATTTTTATTCAATTTATATAGGAGTCAGATACCTAATATTAAATTTCTGTCAAAAAAGTGATTTTAAAGACCTTAAATCAGTTTGTAACATAAATCTAATTACCATCTTCAAAAATTATTATATGAGTGATTGATCAGTTGACTTCGTTAGTTTCTTGAAAAAAGTCATTATTTATTTGACGAATTTCTACTCGTAATATTAGAAATGAAATGTCCATGAAATAGGTGCTTACGAGTCATGAGTATTGAGTATTTATCTACATACATTCGTTAACTTCCTAAAAAATATTTTCGTTTTATATTCGTCATAGGAATATGCATTATTTGCGTATCTGCGAATTATAAAGATTTGTTTGATAATGTCGCTTATTTATGGATTTCCACAAGTTTAATGTTGATGTAAATACAGTTACACTAAAAATGAATTTTCAATTGATTCCTTCATGATATGTTTGCGTGCGTGTTTAGAAAAGGATACTTTCTTAAATAAGATTTTTTTAAACATTTACGAGATCTAAATTGATAATCTAGCAGTTAAATCAGTAGGTACTTTTAAAACTCCAAATATTACCATTTTTATGTATTTCATTTTGACAAACATTTCATTCATAGTAATTATCAGCCAAGATGAAATATTTTGATAGAGGTATTATGTGAAGACGGGTGTGCCGATTGCGGTATTATTGCCAATATCGTACATTCAGTCTAATGTCTAGCTCCACATACTTTCACTGCTTTCTCCTTTGTTATAACGTTCAAACTCAAATATTATGTAGATAAGTTAATGCATGCGTGTAACTTATGGTTTCGACGTATTCTATGCATTGGATGTCTTCAACGTTTTAATTTTAAGCTGGTAAATCATTAAGACAAAAGTATAAAACTAATAACTTAAGTCATATACTTACAGGTTCATTGACTACACTTCAAAACCTCGATTCAAATTAAATAAGGAAGCATTACGTACTCTTGAATGGCTATTTATTGCATTCCCATGTTTTACTTCTTTGATGAAGTGAAATAACTAAGTCCCAAACCTTGAAAATATCTCGATATCTTGGTACAAGTCATAAACATCTTATAAACGAAAATTTTCAAGTTCTCATTTTGATAAGAAATTTGCATGTATTATTGAAAAGTAAAAGTTCCTGGAACAATGAATGCTTATCTAGGTATTTGTGTCATTTAAATTAAATTATTTACCGGTAAAGAAGTGGGTAGAGAATTTTTCCGTCTCACATCTGTTGTTATGGAGTAGTAAATGAGTAGGTGTGTTTGTTTGAGCTCGTTGTCCGTTTAATAGATCACCTTCATTTTCATTTCTCAAAAACCGCAACATCAGTGGGTTTGTGAACTGTAAAGAAGGTACCCATTAGAAAAGCGAGCGTTTTTCTACGGATGCACAATTGTCTATCTATAACTTCTAACGAAATAGCAATAATTCAAACACGTGCTTCGATGGCGGTAGAAAATTGCACAATTTCATGAAGATGAGTAGATGTTTTATTGTTGTTCAGTTTTGGTATTAAATTTGCGTACGAAATTATTTGAAGAGTCGCCCACTGCCATTATTCATATTTGACAGTATGGATAACGTTGATACGTCTTTTTCATGATTAAAGATGACTTTATTTAGTTAAGTATATACCCTACGAGTTGGTTTTATGAAAAATTATCGAACACACGGTAGTATACGCATATCAAATTTTGCTTTTTTCGTTAACATGCGTTGATGTACGTAAACTTATCAAGTACCTCTATCTTACCTACTATTTTACTTGATATTGTCTATTACATTTTTCAAAAGGATTCGATAGGTAACTAGTCTAACTACTAACTAGGTGTGTAATTGTGTATTTCTTTAAAATAGTCTGAATTGGTTTTTTCTTTTTTAAAGAATTTCATTAGAATTTTCTTCGTTACAACTTTATAGAGTTTCACCTACCTACCGACTGCCAGTTTTATGATCATTCATAATAATAAATAATGAAATGAAATTATTTCTTTCAATGTACGAATACGTGATATATGAACACGAACACGCTATCCATCCATATACCTAATATTAATCGAGGTGCAAATTTTTTCGCTTAGTTTCCATAGAAATTAAATTTATACATATTTCAGAATTATAACAATTGAAACTACCTACATAATTAGATAGGTACATATTAGTAGGCTACATTAAAATTTTGAGAAAAATTCATTATAATTAGATTATACTTGTGTTTTTGAATGGCAGACATTTTTACTGATGCCTATATCTGATTAAAATGACTTTATTCTTTCACATTCGTTTACTATTACACAATTTTCAAGTTGATAGGTAGGTCTAGGTATTACTTAGTGTCGCATATTCAAGTAAGTTACGATTTAAAATTTTGGAACACACCTTTATAGAATTTCTTTCTTAATGTTTCGAGTATGAAACATTGATGAATAATAATCTCATATTACGACCTATTCTAATGAGCATTCTATTCCATTGATGTATTATCCACGCGGTTGGGTTAAGCAATTATTATCAGTCGATAATGACGTTTACCGAAAGATGTTATTTATGTGTATCAATTTGTAGATAATGATAATTTTACTTTTCTGTTAAAATCGTTACTTCTACGAACAAGTTAAGCTTTGATGGTAAGTCTTAAATAAATTGTTTATTGTGTAGAGCTATACTACCTAATTTATATGCGATACCGCAAATTTAATTAATTCCAATGGAATTATCATTTTAGCTTAATGTTGAGAACGACTGAACGAAAAACTCTAGCATGAATTTTCAATCACCTTCATGAATCTTTATATAACTGGTTGGTGTTTAAGTTACACAATAAGTACACGTTCGAATGCATACGATTCTAGCATGATTATGGTTCGAAATTCATAAACACAAATTTTGAAATATTTACAATTTTAGAAAGTGTTACTGACGATTGAAGTTACGAGTGTATCACATTTTTTTGATTGCCATTTTTGTAATTTGTTACAAAATTCAGATCGTTGCCAGCATTTTCAAATAATTGTCAACTTTTTCAATAGCTGGTCACCCTGGTCGCTGTTAATTTTGTTCGGAATTTAATTTACTAGGTAGGTAGACCGATATTATCAATTACACGAAATCAAAACCTATAAATTCGATACCTACCCGACAATTCAATCGAATAATCAATTTTCAGTAATAAAATATTGTTTCTTGTTCCTGCGTGAATGTGTAGTAAATTAATAAGGTTATTTTATATCAAACTTGAGGCAATTGCGTTGAAAATTTTCATTGACGTTTTTTGTCGAAGAGGAATAATTCATTACGTCTTTTCATTGCAGGATTTCTTTGGAGCATTCACGTTATGAATATATAGAGTTCATCTGTTGACAAATGACATTACGATTGAATAAGTGCCTATATTAGAAAATATGAACATCTCCAAAATACTTTTATCGACGGGTTTATTGAAACACAGATCCAATTTCAAGTTATTCAAGAAAATCTATATGAAGAATACATTCGCTGTATGGTCTGCGCTTTGCCATCCGGTTCAGTCATTTAAATTAGCAGATATTGGAGAAGGCATTAAGGAAGTTACTATAAAACAATGGTTTGTCAAACCATCCCAAAATGTTCAACAATTCGATGATTTATGTGAAGTAGAAAGTGATAAAGCTTCTGTAGTTCTAACTAGTCGTTATGATGGTGAAGTAAAAACTATATATTACAACGAGGGTGATGTCGCTTCTGTTGGATCCGTTCTATTAGATATAGAAACTGTAGATGTTTCTTCGAAAAGCGAAATAAACGAAGAGAAAAAAAATCCAACGGTTATTGAAGTCCAAGACGCCACGGAAATCAAAACAGTTTCGCAGCGCATTATTAATGCCGAAGAATTCGTTAACATTCAAGAACAAGTATTAGATGACGTAACCACTAAACGCCTTGCTACGCCCGCTGTCAGACGGATAGCGAAAGAATATAATGTTGATATTAATACACTAAAAGGTACTGGTAAAGGAGGACGTGTTTCTAAAGAAGATATTTTAAATTACATCAACCAGCCGCAAGATCTTCCAGAATTATGTACTTCTCGTGAAATTATTTCAGGTTATAGAAAAACGATGATGAAAACAATGACTGAATCGAATAAAATTCCTACTTTGACATTTTCCGACGAAATTGACGTAACCGAAGTGCAGGTAATTCGCAAAACTATTTTGTCATTGTTGCAAAAAGAAAATGTCAAAATTACTCTGCTCGCTTTTCTCGTAAAAGCAATTTCGTTATCGTTGAAGAAATATCCAATTTTGAATTCTAAATTTCATCAAGATTGTGATGAGATCGAATATTTGGAATATCACAATATTGGCATTGCTATAGACACCAATCGTGGATTGGTTGTACCTAACATAAAAAATGTACATGAATTAAAAATAATATCTATAGCTAAAGAAATAGAAAGACTACAAACGGCCGCTTCAAAAAATGAGTTGACGATGAAAGATACAGCCAATGGTACATTTACCATTTCTAACATTGGGTCGATCGGCGGTACTGTGACAAAACCGTTAATATTACCACCTCAGGTGGCTATAGTTGGAATTGGACGTGTTCAAGTTTTGCCAAGATTTGATGAAAATAATCAAATTAAGAGAACTTCCTTAGTTAATGTCAGCTGGGCTGCGGATCATAGAATCATTGATGGAGGCACAATCGCAAGATTCTCGAACTGCGTTAAATCATACATAGAAAATCCTACGTATTTCATAATTGATCCATGATGCAGTACTTTCAATTACAATGCAGTGTGTTTAACATTAAACTTTAAAATTTTGCATTCATGTATTCACAGTTCTCACCGATGGGCATAATGATTGACAAAATTATGTATGTAGGTAGTAGCCTACCAAATTTACCGATAGTTATTTATTTGTTTATTAATTTATTGATTTATTCGTTCGTTTGTTTGTTTGTTTTTCCAAAATGAAAAATTTTTAGATGCTTAATTATTTATTATTTTAATTTATTTTACGCGTTTGTTTTTCAAGATGTGAACAAACTAAGATCAGTTATAAATGGGTAGTTGAATATTTATATAGTACCTGGTACATCGCATAGGTAAGTATCTGCGGTATCGAGTAGGTACGCATAAAGATGCAATTTTTATGAACCAGTTTTTCGTGCAAGTCGTGGTTCATTTTAATGCAATCTGTGAAACTTTGTCAGTCCAAAAGATATATTACAATACCTACTAGAGTGTTCTATTGATACATGGACGTACTGCCGATGGGTCACTCACTCCGGATCTATGCGACTAGTATTTGCTGACATTCCTATGGATCATGAACTATTGTTTATTTACTATTCACATTGTGTTATGAGAAGATATAACTTATGTTAATGACCTATGCAAGATATTTATCATTATCATCAGTCAATTCATGCATCACAGTGGCCACAAGCTAGCTAGTATTAATGTGTGAAGTGAAGAAATATGAACTTGAAAATTAGTTTATGAAAAGTGCTATGCGATGTTATGTAACTACTTTTGAAACATAAAAATTAAATTTTCGAAAAACCTTCATATTTTACTATTTTGACATTTTCATAATTTTATTGATAATAACCGATTCCTTCCAACGGAATATTCCTTCGTTGCACTACATTAGCCAAATTTATAAGAGTTCATAATTGAATGATAATTAAAATCGTAACTTATTTTCCACCTACCGTGAATGTGTGAACATAAAACGTAAAATTAATGATTTCCGAAATTATTTTTTACTTCCGCCCAAAAAATAAAATTTTTAAATCAGTAAAAGGATATAATTAAGTCATATTTGGGTTTGAGTGTTGTTTTTTTTTTTTTTTTAAATAAGAGATTTAATTAGGTATTTATTATAACTGTTTCAGCGAATAAAGTCTCGTTTAATTTCGTACATTCACGTTATAATATGCAAACTTCGTAATGTGTAAAATACATATAAGTTATCTGAGATTTTTGGTCGTGCTTCATTATGTATTCTCCACTCATCACGTTTAAAAGCAATTATGCTAGAGAATTATATGCGCCCGTAATCTGAGAAATATGAATTCTATTTTCTTTCATGATACGAATTTTGGCAAGATGATGAGTTCATCAAATGCCAACGACACTGCAATCCGGTTTTCTTCCGCCCTTCTCTTCGCGGACAGTCACTCTTTCACTCCATCGTATGGTACTCTTTATTAACAATTTCAACAAGATGAGTACTTACCAAAAATAGTCGAAAAATCCAAGAAAGATGGTAATATCCATGTAAATGAATGAATCTCAAGTGTAAGAGACTGTTATACATCGACGAGGGGGAGGGGGAATACGATATACTATAGTATCTCTTATTTTTGAATAATAGGTATTAGCACTAAGTATTTCGATAAACACAAAAATGAATATTATCTCTCCTTGATGTAAAAAATGAGAATTTTTTGTTGAGTTTTCTGATTTATATTTTTCAGAAAAATCTCAAAAAAATACAATTTTTAGAGATGATTTATATTAGCTTAAACAGCAAATATTTTCGTTTAAAATGCATAAACACCCCCACTTTTTGTTCGACAACAATGCACTTAACGTTACCTTTGGTGGTGGTTTTAAAAATGCGTGAAAAAGCAGTTGCAAGTAGCGTATCAAGAGAGAGCTGAAGGAAGAAGGTTCAGTGAAAAAAAGTGCAACACCAAGGCAACTACTAGATGGTATAAAAAAGGAGGTGTAGCGGTTTGCAGATCTTCAGAGCTGCTGTGATATAAAGTGAAAAGATATAAACCAAAGTTGTTCTTCCACTTCTAATGTATGAAGGTGCTTCTGGTGTCTCACGTTGATTATTTTATTCGTTCTTTTCTATTCGTCTTGTTGTTCGTCGGCGTGTATTAATTGGTTTCGTGTCGTTAACCATATCAGTTCGATTATTCGATTAACCATGACTGCTTTTTCGCCTACCACTTGTGTGTTCATATTATCGGTAATAGCTGCTGGTATGTATTATTGAAATATTATGTAATAAGTTAGATAGAACTTTCTAATGGTAAAGAAAATTCATTGTAAAATGAAATACTCCTCTTAGCATGTTGAATTAATTTTTTTTCGTTAAATTCCAAATTTTCAAAAAATGAAGATCTGACATAAATGCATGTTTACGTTGTAGTGTGTTGCAAATAATTATGTAGGTAGGTACCTACATTTTTCTACTTGCAACTGTCATCGCCGTAAGAAAGGTTTACTTGTTCGTATAGCTTCTCAGTTTTATAGAAATGCATTCATGTATTTTTTCATTGATAAAACTAATTTGATATTTCGACTTTCATAAGTAGTGTTAAATACTCATGTCAATTATCCATAACCTTATTTGTCTGTTTTTCATTTTAGATGATATTTTCTTAACGATGTTTTTTTTAAAAAAGTTGTTGAAAGTAATTACTTCAAAATAAGTGTTTCTTTGGTCCAAGCATTACAATAAATTGAGATTGTTGGAAAAGTGTCAGTTCTTCTGTTGAAAGCATTTTCATTAATATTCGAAACAAAATATTTTGATGTTCATTTCATCATAATACTCGTCTTCCACTTCGTTCATGATCTACAAAAAAAATCGTCATGAAAGGACGAAAATCTGGAACAGAAAATATTTCTATTGATCTAGATACGTGAATAAAATTCATTATAAACTAGTACCTACAAAACAAAATACCTCAACTAGTCTATCCTTTAAAGTCACTGACAACTAGATTATTAAAATTTAGATCAGCTTTGAATTTTCCCGGAGTATACATTCCTAGTTTTTTTTTTCTTTTACAATTTACCGATAAATAAAGAACGAGATGTGTAAGCTGGCTTATTAAATTTAAAAACGTTCGTTCGATGTTTTTTGAATGATGATAAAAATATTTTTATTTACGTTATAAATTATAAATCATTAATCTGTAATATGAGCAAAAATACGTTCGATAAGTAAAAAACAAGCGGTAGATATACATGTTAAGATACTGCAGAGAAGTAGTCTATGAATAAAAATGTTATTTTCAAATTAAGTTAGATAGATGGCTAGAGCCACTAGCCAGGTACCAAATTTAATCAATTAATGATCTCGTGCGAATCAGAAATGTTTACTGTCATGCCATCAATACTTGTGCATATTTTATGATGTTTAAAAAAGATTTTCGATTTTGAAATGCTGATTGCCACGAAGTGGTCGTTAATTAATCGTATTTGTAGATTACCCATTATTGAGATAAGTTGTGACCATTATAATATGTAAAAACAAATTAGATTCTCTCTACGAAATAATGGGCGATAATTATTAGTTGTATTAAATTCGAGGGTATTTTATACTCTGATTATTCGACGTGCGGTATAATATTGTGGAAAGCGCAGCGTGGTTTTATTTTCATGCTGGTAATCTGCAGTGTCACCGCTGTATTTCATTAATCTTGCTTTGTGAAAAAAGTTGGTTTTTAGTTAAATGCCACAATAATTAAAAATTTTCTTCGAATAAGTAAATGTCTAAGATCATAGTCGGTAGTGATTTTCAATTCCCAACTATTGTTAAGAGTTTCATACTGTACTAAGTTGATTGGTAAGTAATAAATTATACCCACGTGACATGATTGTTTAGTAGGAGAATGAATGATAAGATGTAGAGGTTTAATTTTTATTCATGCATTGCTATTGCATTTGGTTTTACCAAGAGTTCTGAGTAGGATAGGAACTTACACTTCCCGTCAATTTTTGATACATTTCCAACTTCCTGGCAATTAAGCGTGAAACATTCAACATTCATCTTTTGATGAATACGCGATTATACATTCAAATAAAATTTCTAATAGACAGTTGAATAAGAAATGCTATTACTTTTCATATTTTGAAGGCTAATAACTTACTTGATAAGTAATGCTTGAACCATTAGAATACTCGTTGGCATGTTTATTGAAATGCAGTTATAAATATTTTTTAATGACTACAACATTTACCTAACTTATAATTATCTTGTTTAAGAAGAATAAAAATTTTTGTCACTTTCCGAACTTGATATTTCGTAAGAACTGAAAGGTCAAGAACTCATGGTACCTCTACCTATCTATGCTCATGCGTGTAATTAATGAATATTTATTTGTGAGACATCAAGCAAATTAAGGGTGTGCGACTAATTCGCGTAATGAATTTTTTAAATAATAAATAACGAGAAAATTTTAAACAACAACGTCATATCAGGTGACAAAGTTTACGAATTTTCTTGCCGATATGAGTTAAAAGGAGTTCAGAACACATTGCTAGTCGCACTACCAGGTAGATAACCTTGTTGTTGATGGCTGCACTCGAAGAATATAAATGTTCATCCTGTGCGTAAAAACAAAAATATGACGGATTATTGGAAGCTTTAGAACAGTACTTGTACGCACGGATGGGTCATGTCAGTCACGCTTCACCGCTTCCATCTTCTTTGTTAATATGTTGATGCGGTTACCGGTGGTTTACTGACACTTCTCGAAGAATGAGGAAACCATTTACACGTGATTATAATTATTGAAATTGAAATGTATGGGTAGTAAAAATATTATATTTTGTCACCTCAGCAGAAATTCACCTTTCTACAATACTTTCCATTTTATTTGTATTTTTCCATCGTGATTAAACTATTAACGTTTAATAAAGGTTTAATATTCGCTATCGCTGGTGAATGTCCAAATGAGTACTACGGATTATTCTGAAACGTAAATTCAAAGTCAAACGTTGCTTTTTGTACCTATAAAACTATTCGTTTAATAGTACCTACCTAGTATCATTCTGAAGTTGAATTATTTTTCAATACTTCATCGTATATGCATTCACCGAGGTACTGTCTACGTCCAACTCCCTTTATAAAAGTGATTTCATAATTCACTTTTCAAATACATGTTCAAGGATATTATATACGTTTGTCAAAGAAAATTACTCACACTAAGTTCACGTCTACGAAGATAGGTACACTGTTCTTGATATGTTGGGATTCCTAAAATGTTCATCTTACAATTGTTGGTAATAGTGATATAGATGGAAGTAGCGTTAGGTTTAGGTATACTCCTTTTTCATCGCTGTGCCATGATTATATAGCCGTGATAAATTGATTATTATTATAAAGATAAGAAGTCATTTTATTTCGATATCGCTTTATACGAGTATTTTGATCGGCTATCTTCCACCGTAGAATTAAATTTATTAATTCATAAAATTTTTTAATCGCACAAATATAGGTACCTACTTAATTACACAGTGATGGATATTTTTATTATTATGAAAATGTTTACGTTTGTTTACATTTCCATAATATTTGCTCTTAATTTTTACTCAGATTTTGTTGGTAATGTTAGTTGTATTTTGATGCTTGTTTTGAATAAAATTATACTTACAAAAGTAATTTACAGTGAAATTTTTTTAGCGAGATGATTTTACATTTTTGTATAAATGAGAAAAATGTGAAAAATAGGTGAAAAAAATTAAATTGTTGAAGATTTCATTGTAGGTATAAATGGGTATTCCGCATTTGTCCGGGATTAAGGTTAAATTGTAACGAAGACCTGTCTGTACACCTTTTAAGTCGGCCAGTTACCATGTCAGTAGATCGTTATGTCATATGTAAAGTCAACAAATGAACTACGCTGTTACGAAGACAAATACCAATTTCACTTCGGTTATATAATAAATTAATAATAACAATGTTGCGGTTATGACAATTGTTTACAAATGGTCCGGTGTCGTACACGAGTGTCATTTAATTGTTAACTTCGGCAAAAAGGAAATGTACCAACAACCAACGTTTTACGTTTAATGAGTATATTATATTATCGTGCGTGCGCGTTGATATACTCAAGAAAAAAGTGACAACCAAAACTAAACCGAGGGATTAGGTCGATATAATTTTTGGAAGGACGCGTACTATTAAATTGTTTCAAATTCAAGGTAAAGAAAGTACATCGATATGGCATGGTAATTGGCATTACAAATACAGAAAAATGATACAGATTGTAAGATCTTTACAATATGAAATTTCCTGTCACATCTGTATGAGGAACTTGTTTGACTTTTCCCCAAGTGTTAACACCGAACTCATCATAATTATACCATATTCGCTGCTTGATCTTTTAACTGCGCTTTCTTCCATATTTCCTCGTAAGAACCTGAAATTCGTTAATTCGGCGATGATTTTGTCACCATCTATATCGTCGGCGATAACCAAGCAATTAATTTTCCACACCGAATTCGTTGAAAGAGGAGAAAGTTCGGTCAAATCGTTCTTTAATGACAGCCATTATTTCATAAAATGACTTGCTAAATTGAAAGAAAAAGTTCGATCATTGTGTCGTAATAAATATTAGATTCCTAGAAATATATGTAACAAGAAAAATTGAAATGTGTATTGCTTTCATGTTCAAGGTCATGGGCAAACGGTAATAACTACATATCTTTTGTCAGGAAGGTGCAATTTTTTTTTTGAAACTGTAACGCATTTGTAGGAGACCCAACATTCTCCATCTATCGTGCAAGGTTAACCACTCTTTTTGGAATTTCATTAACGATTTTCTATTCCAGGTGTAATTTTTTTCGCTTCTTCAAGTATCCCCGTTCGGGCCTCTTCGACATTTCTCTATTAATTCATAGGTATGCTAATTTTTCCGCTAATTTGAATTTCAACTTCTATAAATGTTTACTTGTTACCCTAATTTTGTAATTTATCTGCTAGATTACAAATTGGTTCAACTTTTTCAATTAGATAGCGTTTGGAATTTTTTTTTTCGCAAGGATATATTGTAATAATCCTAATATAGGTATTAATCATAAAAGCAAAGCGAGCTAAAATTAAAATTAAATGCTGAAACACATCAAAAACAAAATCTTCAGAAATAAAGTACATACCGATTTCTATCTACTAAATTACATATCGTTGATCCTGCAGGAATGTTCGTTGTGAAGAATGTTTTCTCCAATACTTGTAATCATTTCAATGGTTAATTCCTCGTCGCGAGGCGAGTAAGGTATCTAGACCTACTTAGAAATTTTGAATCACTTGATTGCGAAACTTTCAACAGAATTTCAAAATACTCTACGCAAAGAATGGGTACTTTATTAGTTATTACTTAGTGGTACATGGAACGTTTTCCTATTCATAGAAAAAGTCATATGCCAGTAATTCATACGCCCAAAGCTGAACTATTATTTCAAATCCTTCAATACATTTCAATAATTTACCCTTTCACTTCCTACAATAATATATAGTTCACATTCCTAAATCAAAACAAGTACACATGTAATTACTACGTTTAAAATGATTTCATTTAAGAAAGGTCACTCTCTTTGGACGAAGGACTATTAATTATTAGTTTCACGAGACGATTTAAATGTTTTAATTTTTTCTTCGATACGTTTTTCCTTAGCATTCTATTCATAATTCTAATATTATAGGAGAAATTCTTTCAACTTATGATGCTAAAACAAAACTGGTTCCAATTTGATAATATTGAATTAAATTTGATAGTTTTTTTTAACGTATTTCAAATATTTTTGCGTCAACGCCGAATGCAGTTATGTAACAGGTTTTTTGACATCGTTTAGACCAGTACTGAGGTAAAACAAGGGCGTGGTTCTAATCCTTCCGAAAAAGTGTTGAGGAAATGCTAATGACTGAAAGCGAAAAGTTGCATTTTTGATGCGGAAGAATTGCTACTGCCATTCATTACGTAGGTACCTCACCTACCCACCTAAATCTATCCGCTTTTCAATAATTCCTCGGAACAATGTTTTTGTGGTTTAAAATTATAATATTATATGGACAACGTAATTTAACTAACGAATGAATAATTTCATTATGATTATGTATCATCTTGCTGCAACAATTTTCTTCTAAGTTTTTGTAGTCGACAATTTTTTAACATTTAAATTAACTTTTTGTAGGGATTAAATATTTGTAAATGTGCGTTATGCATTAATGATATCACTAAAAAAAAGTAATTTTGCAATTTTGCCTAGAATTATTTCATCGGGGCGTATCCGGAATATGTTTTTAATAAATTCGGTAGCTTATATAAGTCGGGCAACTAGGTAGTTGGTATGTATATTTTAATTCATGCATTAACCTCGATGATCTTCGGATAATTATCGTTATTCGCCGTAATTTTTGTTGCCTCAGAACAAAACTTGTTACTAAATGGTAGGCTTTACTGAGAAAGCTCAGAATCACCTTAGATTATTATGAAGTGTGTTTTCCCTAAGGGGCTCTTTTCATGGAATGATCAACTTGTGTCTTTTTACTGCTTCGAAAAATATTTCATTATAAGTGAAATTATAGATTCATCTAAATCGAATAGTCTCTCAAAACGTGATATTCTTTCGTGTATCAACATGTAATTGCTTGGATCTTTGTTAGTATTGTATTTATAAAGTTTAGTTGCAAAATCTTCTTAATTTATTGGCAATTTTTGCATTACAATATTTACAATTTTTTTTATTTCTGACGTCCAAATGTCCAATAGTATCTGAATGCTCCAATACGAAACCAGCGGTCTCAAAAAGTGATAAAGTTATGATTACGAGACGAAGTTATCTTAATTTTACGTCAAATGAAATTAAGTGACAAATTTGTAAATTAATTAGACTCTAAATTCAACAAAGACAATTACATAAACATAAATAATATTCAACTCCTTCAAAGCAACAGATAAGCAATTGACTTGAAATTTCTTTACCTAAATTAGGATAAAATTAGTACATCGATTTACGTGGGTAAGTCTGGGTATTAGGTTTAGGTAGATAGGTACGAATTCGTATGAATTAAAGCTAAAATTATGTAACATTACCACTTTTAAATATTTTGTTGACCGGAATTCAAGTACATACGTCAAACTATTATTCATTTTTCGTACTTCAAAAATAAAATTCGGATTCGTGACGTCCATTCACTTGAGCACTATACGAGTTAATCTCCTGACATTACGATGATTTGTAAATTGTTTTTTCCATTCGATTCAGACGAAGAGAACAATCTTATACATAAATTTTTATCTATTTCAATTCATGCAAGTACTTTCCTTTCGTGCTCCCCTCCCCAAGCTTTGTTTTACCGGAGCTACCGCAGATATGATATTTTAATCCAAGAACTTACGAGATGAATTAGAACGCGATGAAATTTTATTGCTTGAAAGCGAACTCATCCATGTGTAATGTTAATTGGTCTGCAAGAGCGAATAGCGTAAAACGATATAATTATTAGTAAAAACCTCCCCGTAGATAGGCCTACACGAAATACACGCTAAATATACGTACGCAGTCGCTTACATTAATTCGTATTATTCCAATAACTTTCATTTTTTAAAGAGGAATCCAGAACTGTAAAACTGAGATAGGCATTATGTAACCAACAGGAATAATAACGTGCGGAATAGTCAACATCTGCGCGCTGGTTAGTCTACCTATTCTTGTATAAGTTATTCGTCTTGCAACCGGTGTTACGAATGATGCGTAAACGAAATCTCAATTTAAAAACTAAGTTAAAAACCACGTGTATTTTACAGCTTAACCAAGCTTTAAATAAATTACGGATTTTATAAAATCTATCAATGAGGAAGTATTGCAGTATTATATTAAGTTCGGAAATTAAAATGTAAGGAAATTAAAAATAAAGATTCGTACGAGTTTATGCATTGCGGTTTAATTTCATTTCCTTTTTATTTGATTTTCAGCTAGCAGTCAGAAGGAAGATTTTAAATGTCCTGACGAATATGGATTTTATCCACATAGTTCATCGTGCGATAAATACTGGAAATGCGACGGTAACGTTGCTGAACTGAAAACATGCGGAAATGGATTGGCTTTCGACGATACTGATCCTAAATACTTGAAAGAAAATTGTGATTATTTACATAACGTTGATTGTGGTCAAAGAACGTTGCTCGGTGAGTTTATAAATAACCAATTAGTTTATTATTATCTTAAGAACGTCGTTCCTTAATACAGTAGCGATATTCCCGCTATGTTTTCAAGTTTGATTAAATCACTCCTGAAACGATTAGTGCAACAGAGGTACAAGTAAAGAGAACCGACCACTGAGTGGGTAAAAGTACCAGATAGATAAGATACACAATAGGTACTCTTGTGATCGTATGCATTACCTTATAAACCTGTAACTTCGCTGCGGTATTAGGTTGACCAACCTCCTTGAACGAAGTTCATTGCTAGTTTGCGTTTAGCTATAGGTATCAACCTATTGATAGTCTAATGAATAATTAAAATTTCCACGTTTTTTATTTCGATCTACCGAACTGATAATAATTAAATTATCTGATATGACATAAGATCGTTCAAAACAATGACTAATAACAAGCATATAACCTTTACCTACCCATTTTCACGTTACGTTGAATCCACATTGACCATTATCATGCAACTTATTATTCATATTTTTTTCATTTCTGTTTCTTCTCTTATAAACAATATAAATACTTTTAATTTCAACGAATTCACCCTGACCAACTTCCATTTTCATTAATCATTTCCTTTCATTATTCATCATACATCGGAGATTAATAAAGACACGATGTATCATGAAGAAGTTTCGGATTATTACCAGGCAATTACAGTACAAGTTTTATTTTGAATTTTCATTGTGCATGTGTACACCGCGCACAGTTAATGTTAGATGAGGTAAATAGGTGTCGCTACTTTAAATATTAGTTTGCCTGCAATATCACGAGTATGTTATCATAATGCTTTAATGTCAATAAAATCATCTATCCTACGCCGAAAAAGCGAAAACGTTTCTTCAATTAGTCTGGTTATTTTTTTATTTTATATTTGTGCATTACGACAAATTAATGAACTTACGATAAATAAACTTTAAATTTGTTTTTATTTCATCGAATAACACTCCTACTGATATTATTAGTCTACTTATGTGAAAAATTTTTATTATTTTTTTTACACGTTTTTCTCAACAGAACCACCAGTTAGTACTCCTCACTGTCCTAGATTGTACGGTATTTTCCCCGATGAACAAAAATGCGATGTTTTTTGGAATTGCTGGAGTGGAGAAGCCAGCAGATACCAGTGCTCACCTGGTTTGGCGTATGATCGCGATGCTAGAGTTTGTATGTGGGCTGATCAAGTCCCGGAATGTAAAGTTGATGGTAAGATTTATTGAAATTCTGCGTATATGCTGTTTCGTTCCTAAACCCGATCTAAAAAATTAATTGTTTTTAGAAGTAGCAAATGGATTTAACTGCCCTGCTCCAGGCGAAGTCACTGTTTCTGGAACTTTCTCAAGACATCCTCATCCTGATGATTGCCGTAAATATTACATCTGTCTTGAAGGAACTGCTAGGGAATACGGATGTCCTATTGGTACAGTATTCAAAATCGGTGATACTGATGGTACTGGAAACTGCGAAGATCCTGAAGATGTTCCTGGATGGTAAGTTGAAATTGAATTTCGTTAATTATATCGTAAAGGGAGATAAAATATTCGTTTAGTGAAATACATTCGTGTTACATCACTACGAATTACCTATATTTTAAAATACAACCAATTAGAGTATTCGTTAAGTTTCCTTGGAAATTTTTTTTATTAAAATTCAATAATCAAACGCTTTTAACGATTGAGATACGTGGAAATTGTATTAATTCGTAGAATAGTTGAATTTTTAATTTAAAACCGTTCGAAAATTTAAAAAAAAATTATTTCAGTTTCTGCGGTCGTATGAATCGATGGTATTCATAATTTAAGAAGCTGATTAAATTAGCATTTGCATAAAACTAATAAATATTATACGTATAATAAACCTATTACTAACGGTTATGGGCTTTTTCGCATGTCATGAGATTTTATGTGAAATAATGGTACTGTTTTGCTATTCCTTTTATTTTCGCCGTTCTTCCTGGCGTTCTTTATTTTACAATTTTGCCTTCTTTTCGTTTACGCACTTTTTTTATTTTTCAATTCGTATTTCTAATATTTAGCGAAGACTACTACGGCGACTTAGATTTGAAAACTATCAGAAAAAGTGAACTTCATCTAGGACTGAGCAAAAGTGGTAGCTCGGCTAACAACAATAATACTCCACCGCCAGCTAAAACCACCAGCTCTAAACCAAGACCAGGCTCCTCACCAGCAACCCAACAAAGACCACAACCAAGTACGGTTAATTCACAAAGAAATAATCAAATTTCCCCTAAGGATACAGTATACGACGAAGAAGCGATTTAAATTCCCCGACATTAATATTTATTGAGAAATATAGGTATTAAAATGAAAGATCTTTAGAAATTTTTTAATAACCATCATTGAACTGAAACGCAGGTAAACGAACAGTTTACATTTCAGAAATTTATCGTGATTTTATTGTTCGACATATAATTAAGATTTTTTTTACTAAGGTTGTGTGTTTTTATTCGAGAACGAGCCGTATTTACACACACAAATGTATACATGAGTGTTTTTTTAAATTCAAAGTTGTGTTAATATGCTTTTACTTTTTGTTATTTTTACACATGCAAGTCTGAGACGATTGATTTTGTATTTAATAATTATGTCTTGTCGTTAATTTCTCTCTATTTTATTATTAAGCTCCTTTTTTATCCGACCTGATTTTAATACTCCATGTAAAGTATTATTTTTAAAATAAGACGTATGTATTTGTACTTAACATATGCAATGCATTAATGAACAATCAAAATTAAAAAAATTAATGAATTTCAAAATAACGTTATTTAGTAGATACAAACATTTTTATGAATAAACAGCGAAAAAATTTAATTTGTATAAACCTAGATAGGATATGAAGTTGGCACTAGCTTAATTTCATGTCAGCATTACCATTTCATATATTTTTCCGCATCAGGGTGAAGTTCCAATGTTCTCATTCTGAGTATAGGTACCTAGCTTACTTTCTTAATGTAAATAATTTATTCGATAAATTTACTTTGTAAAAAATACATTATTTGTATGTTGTATGCTTTTTATTTATATAATATCGGGAATGTGGTGTAAATGATTGTGATTGTTGAATTCTTCTGGCTTCCTCATTTTAACGCCTTCTTCCCCCGAATGAATTTCTCTTTGCTGTATGTACTGGCTGTACTATCTATATCTGTCTCGGAAAATTCGGAAAATAGTTTTCCATTTTTCTTCTCATGGACAATTGATGTGATTTAAAAGAAAATTTGAATACATATTTGAAAAATCTTACGTGATGCTCTTGATTTGTACCAAAAAATAAGTACTTAGGAACGCTCTTTTATTACTTTTGCTGCGCTGATTTGCTTTCAAATATGGCAAGTGAAAATTCTTAGCTAGTTTAATTATCTATTTAGCTTTCTACTACCTTTTGCCAATTTATATGAATATAGAGCTTTCATACAAAAAATTTTAATTGAAAAGGAAGTAGCTACTTTATATATTCATTCTTTATCTGCTGCAACATTCATAGTTACGAATGAGCTAATTTTATTTTAGTGAAAATGTTCTTACGTATGAATAAATTTTCATTTAAAATATTCATGATATGAATAAAATACCTATCTACTTTGAATGTATGAAATGAAAAATAAGATGTTCTGCGTAATATTTTATAAAAATTTGAAGGTCGAGATTAGTAAAATATTAAAAATTGATTTAAATTGATTTTACTTTAAATTTCAAAAACCAGTTTGAAAAAACATAATAAGTTACGCAATATCGGTAGAAAAAATTTAACAAATACTGAAAAAAAAATGAACTACGCATAAAAATATTCAAAATTTGTTGATGCAGTACGCCATTAGATGAGTGTAGGTCAATTGGTGACCTTTGATTTACAATGAAATTCGCCTCCTTGTTTATTATCATCGTTTCACTTTAGGTGATAAGTGGACAGGTATATTTACATATGTAGTACGTATACCTAACCTACATCAATGTGCTCACCCGTATGTTTTTTTAGTAACTACAGAGCTATTGTGAAAAACTAGTTGTATGTTTATTATAAATATCAACATTTAGATTTTTGAAAGTATATCGACAAACTTTATGATGAGTTGAGGTTTTTTTTCCTTACTTTCGATGCCAATTCTTCATTGGTTATGAAAAAAAATAGCTCAAGTGCCTCTTATCATTTACTTATTATTTCGAGTTGATTGTTTTTTAGTTCAGATCGCTTATCCTCCTAAAATTTTATTATGCTGTATTAAAAAAAAAAACACGATTTTTTAAAACCGCGACTGATAATGAAAATAGTGTAATTTAAAGACAACGTAGGTAATTCTGTGTCTTTAATATGGTTTTAAAAACGTACTAGCATCTGCCACCTTGCGATTTGATGTTTTGAGAAACATCGAGTTTTGTATGTACATGAATCAATTAAAAAACGCTGTTTCAAGATGGCTTTAGGAATATTTATGAGGACCAGTTTCAAGAAAACTTGCGATATTGCTTATCAATCAATTTTTATCGTGAAGCTAAGCAACAACTCATATATCTATGTATCGTAAAATTACATTGGGTAGTAGGTAGGTGTAGGTACTACCCGATGTAAACTTTCCACCAATACCATTATATCAAAAATGAATATTTATAATTTTGAGATTATAAAATTTTTTCATGAACGTTTTCCATTTTTCACTTAGTGTTGGAAAAATAATTGAATATTTGTGGCGTAGTCGTGCCAAGGTTATTTTAATGTACTTTCTCAATTGATTCCATGAGATGTGTTAAAATGGAAAATTCTCGTTTTTTGTTTTTATTATTTTGCAAACGATTTTACAATATTATTCAGAGATTCTGCAATGCCGATACAATGACGACTACAAATTTTTGGGTAAATAAAATAATTCAGACACCTAATTTTTAATCCTCTTCTCCTTTGATACGGTTACATTTGGATGTTTGAGTTGAAAAATCATGCAAGGTTGTTTTTCAAGGTAATTGATGCACCTCACCGTCCTTACTCGAAATTGTTTATAATTGCTCATCTTTTAACCTTCAACTAAAAATATCGCTTACACTGACGAGATGAATTTCTAAAAAAAAATTCCATTATGGCATAAGTATTTTCCAACATTCGCAGGAAAATCAACGAGTGAAATAATTATTCACCAGATACTTATTTACCTGTTGTATATTTTTTTGTACACTTCAATGTATATTAATACCAAAACACTTATTCGATTTCCTCTTTTTTTACAAGTTGTGTTACACGAACGCGTAAGAAGATTCCTTGCAACTGGGTGGTAGGCAATTTCATTAACGTTATTTTTGAGAATTTCCATTCTGCTTAGACGTTATTCTAAAAGTTCTTTTCACCTCGGCGGTCACTTTCGATTTTATTCTTCGTTCTTCATTCACGTTGTGATAAGAACATTAGGTGGGGGTTTCTTTGCAATTGATTAACGATTAAGATCACGATGTAATCGCAAGAAAATCTCTTATGTAATTTTTTTTCTTCGTTGAAATGACCATCATAAAAATTTACGTGTGATTTTTAACACATTTTATGCTAAAAAATACAAATTCAACTTTTCAAAAGGTACTAACATGAAATTTTCTCTTTCAGCGAAGACTACTATGGTGAAGTAGACTTGAAGGCGTTGAGAAAATTGGGATACCGAAAAAAACGATAGAGCGAAAAAATTCACCAATGTACAATAGGATTGTAGATATGATATTTAAATAATGATTTGTATAAAAAAAAAACTAGTTGTCTTTAGTTATAGATAAAAAATTATTTTTGATCAAATTACCGAAACAATTACGTTGAACTACATGAAAAATTTTCGATTACGTATTTATATCGCAAGTAAGCAAACAGATCTTAATATGGCTAATTGTAAGTCAAACAACAAATTGAAAGATTTTTAAACATAATGAAAAACAAAAACTGTGCCATGAAATTTGCCATTTAGGCATTATCTACTTGATACTCGTATGTACCTACTTATTAAATATATTTTTTTACATTACGTATAAGTTTTACTAGTGTGATGATTATTATTGTATTCATATTCATGTAGACGATGTCGATGGCGTGGTTTTTAAACTACATTTTAGCTTCCCTCCTCCCTTCCGTCTCCACTTTTCACAGATATTTAACTCAGTCACTCATGAGTTCTGAAATGATAATGTATACGGATGCAAAGAATTATTAATAAACATTTTGTAAAAACCTTTTGTTCTTTCTTCTTTTTTTTCTTTTTCTTTTTCATTTTTTAATGAACGAACAATTACGGTCGTTCGAGAAATACCTAATTCTAGCGCAGAAATTACATATTTACGGAAGAATAATATTTTAGCAATTAAGCATCATTCTTATTATATGTACACTTGTGTGTATATACATGTGGTAAGTCAAGTGTGTTGTCGGAATGTAAATGCACTTCGATACAAATTATGTAAGGAACATGGAACAAGACAATTTCCTTATCAGATCTTCAACACATAAGAGCATTTTAAATTATGCTACAAAAAAATACTCCCAGTTTACGTTGAGTATAGACGGTATTAATATCGGATATAGAATGAAATTATCAACACTTTTTAAGCTCGCGTTTTGCTTCTTTTGAGAATGATGAAATCCAATATTGTACAGAAATAGTATTTTTCCAAAAATAAAAAAAAAAATGGGAATGTCCTTACGTAATTTAAATACATTTGATGTCAGTTAGTCAGCCACTTTGGATGTATTGTTATGGCTATGAGTATGGTGCACTATAAATGTGTGTAAAGAGTGAACATAAACACCTGTAGACTATCTCGCATCAATGGACTGTTAATCGTTTTATTGTAGCATAAACTTAATATCACGTCATTGATTTCAGAAATTGTTAACGTGGTGAGCGAACAGTGACAAGCGTTCCATCAATTTATCCATCATCTTACCATCACTAATCTGTTCATTTTCGGAGATCAATGAAAATTTGTTGTAAATATCTAATAACATGTATTAGGTGGGTAAGTACATACGAGTATCTGAAATAATGTGATCCATAAGTAGCAATGACGGAGAACCATGACATCTACTTAAGTATATGTATGAAATATTCATGTCGAGGATAATGTTGGTAAGAACTAAGAAGTGTGTTTATATGAAGTCCATGATTTTAATTCTTTAGGTGATGTTTGTAATGATTTATATTTACCACACGTCCGCACACATCTCTCCATTCGACTACATGCGATCACATCAATTTTCATAGAGCTAATCACTGCTAATATGCATATGCTTATAGATACGAACTTTATTTTACTACGTATAGTCGTATACCTGTATAAAGAGGAAATATGCGATAGTAATAACTATGTAATTACATCAACAATACCATAATACTGTATAAGTGCAAGTTGGTTTTTAACTTTCTAACAGCTGCAAATAAAATAGTTTACTTTCCTTTAGGCGCTCATGCCCGCGCCAAACTGAAATTTACCATGTACTGGTGAATAGTAGGAGATTCAAGGTGAACAACAAAAGACGCCCACCATTTCTAAATTACCATTATATCGAACATGGGGAATCTGCGTTCATCTTAGTAACCGTTGTTGTGAATTTAATTTTTATTATTATATATTATATCACTCGATGAATAGCGTTTATGTAAAGTGCAATGTACCTGTTCAGTTGATAAATTTATAACATAACTATTGTTTATTATTCGTCTGGTTTTTATTTGAACGGTAAGTAAGTGATACGAATAAGGGTTCAATTTTATCACTTAAAATTGTTGCTTTCATCTCATTTCTTGCGTTTACTTTAATTAAGTATTATCCACCAATTATTTATTTATTCACGCTTTTTGATTTTTTTTCCGAAGTTTACGAGAATTTTTTTTTTGGTTTTTAATCAGTTTTTTATCTTTGTATAACTATGTTGATATTTAGAAACAATTAATATGTTCAATCGAAAAGTCTGCATTAAAAAAATGAAAATACAATTTATTTTTAAAATTTTTTTCAGTTTTTAAAATGAAAATTTTATATAGTTGTTTAGATAGGTTACTTCTTTTTCTTTCATAAAACAGTGGATCTAGGGGAAGTAAACTGCATATCTTGAATGTTTTACTTGATTAAAAATACCTACAATGAATATTCAATTTATTATACTCATATTTACATTTTATCACCGAGATTACATTAAAATGTACCTAATGTTACATAATTTTTTGCCATGTCCAAGTAACGTTACTCGTAAATTTACTCCACAGAAGCAATTAACCTTGATTTCAGAAAAAAATGTTCAAATTCCTTGTTTATTCCTTCAACATGTCGTATTAATTTTTTTTCAACTGCTTCTTGATTAATTTTTCAAATATCTAACGGTATGTCTTGTGTATTATTATAGCTAAATGATGATCTTCCTGCTCATCACCGCATTTTCTATTCTCGCTGTCCAAGGACAACAAATTTTTGAAAATGATTTATCAGTGAGTCTGCAACCACCTCCACTACCAGGAGTGGGTTCCACCGATTTTTTTGTGAATTCGATTCCTCCGGAAATTAATACAGCACCCCCTGAACAATTACCTGCCGTAGCAACTCAACAACTTGCCCATCGAGCTGTTCTTTTTAATTCTGAACAGGAATCAAAACTTCCACCAAACTTGCGCAATCAGTTTTACAAAGATCCTCGCATCGCCGAAGTTTTAGCTAAACAAAGTTGGTTTGCACCAGGAGAAAAACATGTTACCGACAGAGAAAGTGAGAAAATTCCTAGAGATAGGATTTATTACGCTTTAAAAAGCGCTGGGTTAGTAAGAAGAAGAAGATCTGTTGTGTTCCCGCGATTTTAAAATTTTTTAAGGATAGAAATTTAAAGTTAAGCGAAAATATCACTTTATCTCATTCGCATGTATTATGTATACATATTGATGGTACATATTTGTACCTATTTCCAGTATTTTACATTTTAAACGAATTGATTTTTTAATTTTTGAATTGCTATTTAACGCTCAACAATACTTGTAAATAGTTATGAAAAGTATACCTAAATCATTTTGTAAATTAAATTAGGTACAAACCTAATTTCTGTGCATGAAGTGTTCAATTCCATGAACTTCAATGGAGGTATATAATAAGTGGTATGTAATTGGCGCAATTAAATAAATCTGCGCAAATAGTTTTTCAGATAATTTTCTTTAAATTAGCATTGGTAACTTAGTAATAATAAGTATGAATGTTACATACAAGTCAAGCCAACTGTGTCGAATTTTTGAAAGATATTTGTATTTTGTGTGACATTTATAAACTTGTTGTTTTGTTAGAATTTCTTTTTCAACCAACATTTTTTCGAAATGTGGTGGAAATTTGTTTTTGTTAATATCATTGACGATACATTATTGTTATCTATTGTTATCTTTATTGTCATTATGGATAAGTATGTTTAATTAATTTCCTGTAATAAATTATTTAAACAAAGGTAAAGAAAAATTTGTTGTAAAAAATTATTAGTCAATTTAAATGGAACATACTTAGTGTATGTATAGGTACGTAGAGCATTTTTATTGTAGTTCCGATCGTTAATCATGATTGTAAGCGCTAAAGTGATCCTATAAATCGAGATTTCTAAGAGTAAGACTTACGATTCATTGCTTGAATCGATAGTTTCATAAGATTCCTTAAATTAAATCCACTACAAATAATCAGTGTGTAGATCTTAAATAACTACATATACGTAGGTATTGCGCGTGGCAAAACTTAACAATTGGGGTATGGCGGTATTGAAAAAGAGTTCGCAAGTCTCAACGTACCGAAGCATATAGAAACAGGCTTCTGTGCACTGTTGCATACCTTCGAGTGCAAATGTACCTATGGCTACTACCTCCTACCTACGTACGTCTATGTACATAGGAACTGTTTTTTTGCCATAATTTCAAAAAGAAGCTTGTTTAAATGATGGAACTACATGTATAGTCGTTGACCTACTTTCAAAATAATTATTCTGAATTCCTTGGAAAAAGTTGCGTCTTGCAAGTGATGTAATTAATTCCGTCTCATTCAAGAACTACATGACATTATTTCAGAAGTCGCATTGATTCGGCTTTAAAAGTCCTGACCATCGAAATTTTTGATAACTTATGCAGCGTCGAGAAAATTTTGAATAGTTACAGAAACGCAGGTGAAAATGATTCTTGGCTGTACAACTCGAAGTTTCATTTTACCATATAAAAAATGCCACATTGTTGCGTAGCGTGAAACTACAAATGAACGTCTCTTCCTTTTCCCTTCCACTGTAAATTCTGAATGATGGCCACGTGCTTCTGGAGTAAAAAACCTACTTATGTAATATTACGTAGTTAGTTGATAAGTCTGGACTTTTTGGGAATTCCCAGTGAAGATCGTTGACTTCTCGCATAATGAGATAAGAAAGAATAATTATGCATGATGATTTACCCGGAGTGTATTTGAAATTTTTCATTTTTATCTTTTCACTTGTATATGGTGCTGTTTCAAATAACGAATTTTAACTACCTAGCATTTATATTACTTACGTAATGAAGCTCTAATTAAGTTCAAATATGAATATGAAGCTCGAATAATGTTAGAAAATGTCAATAAAGAAGCCTGGAAAATTCCAAATCCATAAAGATTCATAGGACGCCTGGCTTGCATTTGAAATATTGCCAATAACCGTTTGTTTTCTGATGTTTGATTCATCCAATTAGTTTCGTAAAATATTGCATTGACGACATCTTCATTCTGAAAAATAGATGACTTCAAACATTTTTTCAAATCAAAATTTATATAAATAGGTATAATGTTAGTAGAAGTAATTGATGATTTACCATTGATGAAAAAATTTCACCTATCATGCATCGAGCGAATAAATTTGCGATAGCTACAAATGCAACACCTATCAAACTCGCTAATCTTTCAAAATCATTAACCTGTGAAGTGATTCAAAGAAATATCCATACAAATATTACATTTTTAGTTGGTAGCGTTAAAGTATGGGTTAAACGAAAACAACGTAAATACCTCAAGAAGGCAATAAAATACTAAAGCATAGGTACACATACACGCTGCCATTTCTATAGAAAATGCCACTTTATACCACGGTTTAAATAACTCAAATGTTCTGAAAATATGCAACAAGTATAAATATTGAGCGCGAAAATACTTAAAGCAATAAATTATAATAAAATATTGGTATTGTAAGTGGTCACTAATCTCATTTTCATTCGCATAAATCATCAAATTTCCCTGAAATAGTAAAACGGAACATTTTCCAATTTAAAACATTATTATATTTTTTTATTTTCGAAATTATGTACCTAGTACCTACTACCTACTTACAATGGCAAATTTCATGATAATTTTTTGTGACATTTTGGATTTACCAATAGGTAGTTAAAAACTAAACATTAACTCACTTTTTCAACATTTGATGATGTCTTATGCACATAACGACGTTTTTCCTAATTAGTTTATTGTACATTGTAACATATTCAGATTTGATTTCTGTGGTGTTGAAATTAATGTACTGAAAAGAAAAATTCTTGAATTTGGAATTATTAGGTGTTACACTGTGGTCGAATTTTTGAAGCATTAATCGCTGCGCTCTATGATTGATGGTAGATAAAGCCATTAAAAGTCTTTTATATTGTTTCATAAATTCTATTGTAACAAACAAGACATAAGTCAGTGTCAGGTAATATCCCCATAGTGCAGTTGTAACAACACCAACTTGAGACCCGTAAGTTATCCAAAAAGATATCGATCCATTTACAGTCCATGGTGACCATCCTGGATATATTTCAGGTTTCATACGGCCGCTTACAAAATATCCCATGAAAGGAGATCCGCATACAAATATGTAACCGGTAATTTCATAACCCATTACTAACACATACTTGCTAATGATATTATTTTCATCAAAAAGCCAAGAATATTTCGGTAAAATATACTCTTCATCTGAATATAAATAAACGTTATCATCGAAGCTCTTCAGCATATAATAAATCTTCTCCTTATTTTGAAATAAACAGAGTACTCCTGTCATTAATACAGTCAGTGCGCCTATGTAGGCTGCCGGTATTACAAAATCATAAAAAACATTACCACTTTTAATCGAGAACATTATAGTTCCTAAATAACCATATGATAAAAAAAATACGTAAACGAATATTCTTTTTAATTCATCGGATGTTGTTATTTTATTTTCTTTTACATTTATACCAGTAAAACACAGAAGTGTGGCCATGATTTCAACAACTTTTCTTTTCATTTTGATGTTTGCCTATTAAAACAACACGCACTTGACTAAAATGATTAAATTCATAAATTAGATGATTTATTGTATTCTTTTGTAAAGTAGTTAGACAAGTAGCTAGTTAGGTAAGTAAGTAAGTAAGTAAGTAAGTATAGGTACGCTTTGGTACCAAATAATGATAATTACTTACCATTTGAGAATTAGCCGTCCAGGCCAGAGTCACAGAAAACGTGAGGATCAAACGTAATAAAATTTACTCAAATTTTATTATAGGAACACAACAATCAACAGTTTACAATTTTTCTTTTCTGATATAGCATAATGTAGTCGATTTTTTTCAACGCATTTTATTCATAAATGTAAGGTGAATAATGTGGTTAACCGTTTAAAATTTCGAAGAAGAAAAAATACATAATTTAGTATACCTATTTTAGTATCTTCATTTTAAAAAATATTCTAATTCTCTGTGGTTGATTATTCATTAATTAATTGTCAAACGAATTTGATCCATTCTAGTTCCATGAAATTCCCAGTTTACAAATACCTGCGAAGTAATTGAGTTTAAGAAACATGTAATTTTAATATCTAATGAGTGCTTTTTCAAGATGGAACTTACTACCTTGTACGTGCGTGAATACAAATAGGTTAAGAATTATGATTTTAATTCTTTTCAAAGAGAAATTTTTTCAGATTTGAAGGCGTTGTACAAACCGCAAAGTTTCGTAATTTTCATGTTTTTTCTTAAAAGCTGTTTAAGAAATTATAGATGCAAGAAATGTAGTAAAAAAAAGTTTAGGTATCCAATTACCTGCGTCTATCTCGCATTTTAGATTTGGAAATGCATCTTAAATTTCAAGAATACGAAATGACTTGTTTTTCACTGTGGGTTAAAACAAAGAAAAGGTTCATATGTGTATGTATAATATTCCATTTCATGAGAGAACCGATCAATTTTTCAAACATTTTTCTGAATTTGACGATAAATGAAACCTTCAACCTTAATACCAAAAAAATGAAATGAAATTTTTTTTTTAATAATAATATTTTACTCACAATTATTAACTAACTAAATAAAATAAACTGTTATAGTCCTTTAAATTTGAAAATTTCAATCTAATCATATTTATTCATTTAATAACCTGAATAATTATAATGAATTTTATAAACTTGTCCTCATAAAATTTTAATTTAACAATTTGTTTTTTAGTATAGAACAGTTAAACAATAAATAATAGATTCGCAATCTATTTAAATGCTCGATTAATTAAAATTTTTAAGTACAATTCGAGACAACTCAGGGACGACTTTTGCGGTCTTCTGTTTTGCGGCAGCAATATTTTTACAAATGGAAATTAAATAATCTAAAAAAAAGTTTAAAAATTAAAATAAAAGAAGTTTAATTAAATCGAAACAAAGGATAATCAATAACAAACACTAAAATGTTATGTAAAAAAATAAAAAACTCGAAACTTCGGTCATAATGGATGCTGACGCAGGAAAAGGGAATACGGGGGAAAACGGTGGGTTTCTATAATTTTTTTTTTGTGATATGAATATGAATATCTCTGAGTTTCCACTTCAGAGACTCGAGTTGATAAACGTAGTGTAATGTACTTATTGTATGCGTCATGAAGATATTGTTTTAAGAAATGTCAGTCTCGGTATCGCTTAATTTGTGCTATTTTATCATGAATTTATGAATGACATTTATTTGTCTAAAGTATTTGTGAAATCTATCTACATTGAACTTCTGAAAGATGTCCGCGTTTGATGATAATCCGTTTGGTAATGAACAGACGTTGGATAATCCGTTTGCGGTATGGTTTTATGTTTACATAAAAATATTTCCTTATATATAAATTAGTTTATCAAGTTGCCATCAATATGGCCGCATCAATTTCACTGTTATAAATCAGGAACATTTTTACTTGTGATGTATCTTTGAATTGTGTGTGTTATCTTCTTTTACGCAACTTAGGCCATATCAACTGTGTTCTTAATAAAAATATTCCTGTGTTTATTGATTCTGATCTTTAATATATTACATTTCTTCAGGACCCTTCTGTTCAACAGATGACGAAGAAGCCGACAAATATTCAGCAAGGACTAGACGATTATAACCCTTTCGCTGATCCTACTTCACAACAACGAGCGGGAACTGTAAGTTGATGTATTAAAATTTTGCGATGAATTTTCGTGGCGTCAAAGAAATATCTTATTCCTGCAATCCATAGGTTCGTGGAGCTGCCAACCCACCTCCACATTATGCTCCAGGTGCTGGTCCAGCTGTAATGGCTCCTTCATCTCAGGATGTTTCTACAACACTTCCTCCTCCTTATAGTAAATCTAGCCAACAAATACAGCCTCCTACATTAACTACTACAGAACTACAAGTAATTTGCCTCTTTTTTCGTTTAAGTATTGAGAAGGTATCGTTCTCTGTAACATCGTTGATTTCTGAATTGCGTGTATTTGTTTTAGAGAAGACAAGAAGAGCTGGACAGAAAAGCTGCCGAATTGGAACGAAGAGAACAGGAATTGAGAAGAAATGAAGTGAATGGTGAGAAATTTTTATTAAACGGTCGTTTTGTTCATTTCAATTATGCATTATAGTGTTATAGGTGTTTTTTTATCTTTCCCGTCGTTTCATTTTTTTCTTTCTTTGAATAAAAGTTATTTCCAATGTTACTATAGAAAAATTTATATCATTTTTCATTTAATTATAACCCTTTTTCAGTTAGGAGAAATAACTGGCCTCCATTACCTGACAGCTGCTGTTGGCAACCATGTTTTTATCTTGATATAAATGTTGAAATACAACCAGAATTTCAGAAAATTGTTACTCAGCTTTATAAGTTATGGCAATGTGAGTACATTATATGCAGATGCAAGTATCACGTAATAATCTTGAGAAAATTTTTCTGCTTGAGTTATACCGATTTTATTTACGATAGAAAAAACTTCGAGACATTTGAACCATTACTTCGATTAATTACATCTTATTTATATATTTGTTTATTCTTATTTCAGTCCATACCGCATTGCTTCTAGCAAATGTCTTTGGTACGTTATGGTTAAATGTTGTTGAGTTGGATTTGGAAGATTTTTTTTTGTCATTAGTATATAGCGTAGTGTATATTCCTTTATCGTTTTTATGCTGGTTTCGTCCGGGTTATAAAGCATTTAGGTGAGCTGTAGTATCGATTTTCTGGTATTGTTCGAGTAATAATTGAATACTATGATTACGTAATTCTTTTTCTTTTTTTTAATTATAGGGATGATAGCTCTTTCAACTTTATGGTGTTTTTCTTCATATTCTTTTTCCAATTTTTGTTAGCCGTAGTGCAAGGACTTGGGTTCTCGGGTGGTTACTGGTGAGTTTCAGAATTTAAATTCATTCATTATTTCGATAGAAGATTTTAAAAATAAGAAATAATTTCTAATATATGTATTTCCTTCTCATATTTCAATTAAACGAGTATATTCAACATGTTAGAATGCGTCATAAAACGATGGATTTATCTGAAAATGAACTACTTATAACATTTTCTTAAAACTGTTCATTTGTGTTGAATTGTTTGGAAGCATCTTTGTACATTACCTATTATTTCATCGTTTGTGTCAATGTTTTTTTAGCGGATTGTTCAAAGCTATTCACTTATTAGAAACATCAACTACGAAAAGTGTACTGGTGGGCATCATCATTCTGTGTATTGCTTTGGGATTCATGGTCGCAGCGGCTGCTGATATATATCTAATTACGAAGGTGAGTTTAATTATTTATAAGCATTGTGATTTAACTTTTTTAAAACAAATTTAATCGCTAATAGTCTGTACTTTCATTAATGAGAATATTATTTTATCATGATTTACGAATTACGATGCGTAATTTCTACATCATTGTAGTAATTAATCCGTTTCTAATTCATTTTTTTTGCAATTTCCTTTAGATTCATCGTATTTATCGCAGTTCCGGGGCCAGCTTTTCAAAAGCTCAAGCTGAATTCGCTGAAGGATTTTTCCGTAATGAACATGTTCGTGGTGCTGCTGCTAATGTAGCTCAAGCAGCGGTACGTCAGCAGTTCACATCGCAGGCTCAGCAGCCGCCATCTAATCGTTATTAATTGCGCGTGAAATTTTAACTTGTGTAACGTAAGAAAACATTAATGCACTTCGAACCTAATCGATTTCTTCAATATTTTTCGTTTTCAACACGCTTACATTTGTGTAATATTCATCGCGTGAACTTCTCTCGTGGATGTCAATTATTACTTCTGCCTAATTCGTGATGTTTCAAGAACTGTTTCTGCAGTTAGGTCGTACAAATTTTAATATCATTTCTGCTCGCATTGCTTGAAAATTTAACCTCAAACTTTAAAAAATAATTTGGCTTCGCCATTTCAGTTATTATTGTTTCTTCGCTGTCGGAAAAACGATTTACTGAATCAAAAAAAATAACCATCTATGATCCCTGCCATGAAAACTAATCTTGGGGAAATTCGTTTAGTAAATTTTACAAGTCATCACTACGAAATGCTCCATTTGTACGACATAGCATTTGTTATATTTCATTTGTTTCCACGTTTTACTATTCATGCATATATGATTTATTGTGTAAGTTGAAACGTTAACATAATTAATCGAATATTTTCTCCTTATTCATCGCCAACTATATTGATGCGATGAGTAAGGTACTGAGTTCTCAGTTCAGCGCTATGATGCTCTTTATTCGTTCAATTTCGAATCACTCGTTTTTGTTGAACTCGTAAATCAAATAATATCGTTTTAATAGTGTTGCTTTTGTTTATGATAGATGTACTTAAAGTCATATTATTTTATTTTAGCGATATTTTACGATTGTATTGTAAATATGTTTTTCTTTAATCAATAAATGTTTCAATTTCCGCAAAATCATTATTGCATAAATTTAATCAAGTAATAAATACACAACGACATGAAATTATAATTTAAGATGAATGAAGTACAAAGATGTTTCTATATCAAATTCTATACTACTCATTGGTTTCTGCGACTAATTCTACTTCTTCGTCTGATTCATGAATTTCTTCCACAATTTGTTGCTCCAAAGTTTGTCTTTCTTTTAAACCTAATAAGATTGAAAACGTTGAAATCATGCATATGTAATAATGCCTAATAAGTATATAATATGTATAAATCTAAATAAAACGTTTACCAGCAGCAGGAGATCTTATCAATGACATGTTACGTTGTACTTCTCGAATGTCGCGTCTTTGTTCAACTTCTCTTCCTTTCCTTAATCTTTGCATAATATACGTAGCTTGTCTCTTACTTTGAATTTCACTAATTCGTTTCATAGCTTCAACTACACATATGACAAACGTAAGTAGAATCTTGGAAACTTCATGAATTATATTGTATATGCAGTATCTTACTAGATTTCTGCCAAAATTCTCGATCATATTTGACTGGAATATTTCTTCTTTTTTCAAATTCAAAAGAAGGATCTACTGCCAATTCCTTGCCGACGATTTTCCTGTAAGCTTTGGTCCATTTTACTTTTCTTGGGTTCTTTTTCTTTTTGAATGCTTTCATACACTTGGAACGACAAAATTTGAACACCTGAAAGTGAATGAATTTTTCGCATGAACACAAATAAGCATTTGTAGTCTATAACACGATAGTCCGTAATATAAGTAGATAAATCAATACTTTGCAATCATTTCTGACAAAATGCATTCCATGTCCAGGGTATATTTTCGAGGAACAAAAGTAGCAGTTATCAATTCTCATGATTTATTGAAGGTTTTCACAACACGGTCAACATATTAAAAACAAAAACTTCGTTGAAGGGTTGAATATCTCTATTGATAAAAGAAAATTAACAAAATAAAAAATAATCACATTATTCCATCACAAACACCCTCAAAAAGGAGGCACGTGTTCTGTTTTCGAGTGTTTTCATTTCGTCACATAGCGGAAAGCAAAATGTGAAAATGATCAACATCGAAACCGGATCGAAACAAACACTTATCGATATTTATATCGATGGTTCGAATAGTAATTATCGATACTAGATTGTGACTTGATAAGAATTGCTGTTACGCGTTTTCAGTTCTTCACTTCACACATTTCCTCTACTACTTCTTTCATTCTGGCTAGAGGAGTATATTGTTTTTAATGTTATTATTTCATTTTATTTGAAAATTTTTATCGTTGTTTTATTTTGAACTACGAAACGTTGTGTTTTTAATTTTTGCGGTGTTTTGATGAATAAACTGTTCTCCGTGTTTCATTATGTCCGGTACATCGAAAATACCCGAGGACATTTTAGATGATTTAAGCAGGTAATTATGTAGAAAATTATTACATTTTGAGTTGCATTCTGCGCACTTATCGTAATTAATTTGTCATAATTTGTCATATGAATTCTTTCCAAGTGTTTTATGTTCTTCGCATGTGTTTTTAATTTGTTTGATGCGCACTTTATTGTAGCCGATTCATCATCAACATTCCAAAAAATGAAAGGACTGGGTTGAATCGAGTCTCTTTTCAAATTGAATTGGCTCATTGGTTTTATCTAGACTATTACTGTGTTCAAAATCCAGCCTTAAAACCTTACAAATTAAAGGAATTTTTCATTTATATATTTCAGGTACTTATTACAATGACATATTCCGTTAAATTTTTCTAAAATATTGTAATTTTTAGCACATTCCGTTTCTGAAAATATACGAAGCTGACATCGACAGCATTTATAACCAATGGAGAGAATACAAACAAGTAGTTCCAACTTTTGGAGCAGTCTTGTTAGATGAATCATTAAGTCATATTTTATTGGTTCAAAGTTTCATGGCATCGTGGGGATTTCCTAAAGGAAAAGTGAATCAAGAAGAAGATCCAGTGGATTGTGCCTGTCGAGAGGTGTGTATTACTAAATAATGCGAAATGAAAAAGAAATAGTTAACAAGGATTGGATTTATAGGTGTTCGAAGAGACTGGTTTAGACATAAGGAAGTACATTCGAGCGAATGAATACGTTGAATCCACCATACACGACCAATTAATTAGATTATATTATATTGTCGGAATCGATAGAAATGTTACTTTTGAGCCTCAGACGCGAGGTGAAATCAAAGCTGTTCGATGGTTTCCAATCGAGCAATTACCTGTTTCTAAAAAAGATATTTTATCTAAGAGCAAAACGTATGAGCCTAGGTATTTCTACATGGTTATACCGTTCATGAAGTAAGTAAAAGTCCAATTGTTGATTTGTTGGATGAAAAATGTAAATTTCATTTCAATCTGAACTTCCAAAATAGACGAATTATAAATTGGACCGAAGACGCGAAAAGAAAAAATGACGTGTTAAAATGTAAACGTGTCGAACGATTGAAAAATAAGTCAATTTCTGAATCGGAATACGTAAATATAAACAAAATGAAAAAAACTCCGAATCAAAACGAAAAAAGAAAACCATGTTTTGTTAACAAGGTAATGAACAATTCGCAATCTTTCGTCAAACTGTTGATTGGTATTATGAAATTTTTCATTTCTTACAGATGACTCAAGTCGATCAGTTTTACGGTGTTAATAATTATACTACAGAATTGGATAACACTGAAGAGCTTTTACAGTCATTTTCCAATTTAAACACAGGTAAAAAATATTTCATGTCATAAATTGCATTCTTTACTTCACAAATTATTCGTTTATTACATTTTAGATCTGAAATCTACTGCGTCGAAAAGAAAACTACGAAACTTTCAGCGAACTATCAATCGTAGAATTCGTCCCGACAATTATTTAGACCTAAAAAAACAATTAGACAATGGATCCGAACGTTGGAAAAACTTTAGCTTCAACAGAGAAAGGATTATTCGTAATTTATATTAAGACTTTTTACGTTTTTTAGACTCTATACGATACAGTCGACGATTTCATGACAGGATAGTTTTTTTTTCATTTTTATATTGTAAGGTAAGAAGTTACCGATGTTCCTAATTTTTACTTCAAATGTAGTAATCATGAAAACGAGACAATGATTTTCAAAACGTTGGTTTTATTTAATAAATCAATATTTTTCACAAAAATAGAACAATCGTACTCTTATCTCATCTTAAACGCTTCACGAAGATATGTACGATTCGTTGGAATGATGAATTTCACCTGGTAAAAACCTGCCAGTGGTCATATTTCGTTCTTATCATGTTCATTCCAATTATTCAATTTAACATGCCAATACAAAGCAACACGTCTGACGGGATAACTTTTCCTCGTATGTTTTTAATCTGCAACAATGAAACATAAAATGATAATACACAAATTCGCCGAGATTATTTCGTGCATGTAATAAAATAATTTTTCATGAATGAAGCACGTTCAGTTTGTTATAAAAGTCCGATTTCCTCCTCCCCCTTCCTGTAATGATTATCATAGAAGTTGTCAAAAATCATTTAAATTTAAAATACTTAATGCGATTCGAAGAAATTAAACTTACAAGAAGTAACGCGCAAATAACGTCGAATTTCTTGATCAACTTGACTCTTCTCATTTATACTGGAACTTTTTCTTTCCAAAAATCAAATCGGCGTCGGGAACACCTTTCTGATGTTGATATTTTTTCTTTTTATCTCGAACAGAAACGGCCGGTAGTTGTTTTTGCGTATATGCTTGAATTTGATCTTGGTAATCTTCTTCTTCAAGGCGTTCGTTGATATCCAATGTTAATCGTTTCACCCTTTCCATTTCAACTTGCTCCGCTTTTTCCTGAGATTTCAAATTTTTGGCTAAATCCGAATCCAAAGGTATTTCTAAATTTTTATACTGTTGTTTATTGCCTTTACGTAGCAATACGACGAAATTAACGCTGGACTTCTCCGATTCATCGGGCGCGGTTTGTAATTGTTCGTAATTTTTTTTCAATGAATTACGCACGTTGTAAGGCACAGATATGTCCATTTGCTGAGGTCTAATGGTTTCGCGTAATCTGTCCTGGATATCTTCGGAAACTAATTTATCAAAAGCCTCGGCAAAATCTTCGTCTTCTTGATCGATCCTTCGTTCACGAACTGGTTCTTGATACGCCGTTTCGTTGGAGTTCTCACCTTCATCGTACTCTTCATCTTCTTCGTCTTCTTCAAACTCATCGTACTCGTTTTCTTCGATGTTATCGTTAGATAATGGTTCTTCTTGTTCTTCCGCTGCAGCATCCAATTCTTTGGCTTCTGTATCAATTTCCATAATAGTGGATAACTGCCCTTCGGTTTCTTTTTTCGTTTGTTTGGTCAACGGTTCTAACTTAGCGAGTAATTTTTTCTGTAGTTCGTTTAAAGTTTCTTTAGCTTCATCGTAACTTTTAGATAATTTTATTTGAGGTCGCAAACCGGTCAAGATGTCGCGCACCATGTACTCGATCTGTAATAAAATATGAAGTGAAATTACATTAACGCAGAAATTTTCAATTGTTTGAAGCAACGAATTTTACCTGTATTGGGAATAGATTTTCCGTCGTCCAAAAAGCATTTGAGTATTTCAACCAGTAGTAATGTTGAAAATAAACGAAAAAATAATCCAATCTTGTTTTACTTAAGCCGTGATTGAAATATTGCCCGCAAGTTTCCAATAACACGCATACCAATCGTATGCGGAAGGTATTTCCAGGCGGATCCAGCACAGAGACGACCTCTCGATTGTTCGATACTCCGAAAGAAATCAAAGTATACAAACATTTAAAAACATCGTTACTTTCGACCATTCGGTAATTATACAATTCGCCGAAATATTTCACCATCGCTATTCTCCTTTGATTCATACGCGCCATATTCAACTCCAATCCTAAGCGAATATCTTCCAAAACTCCATCCACTACTCTGGTGCCTACAAATTCTTGGTATTCGACTAATCCAGCGAGTAAGTTGGCTAAACATCGGATATTTTGGTATTTTACGTTCCAAGCGTGAGTCAAACATTTGATCGCAAAATCAGAAGTTGTTCCATCCTTCCAGTCGAGTTTTCGCATTAAATTCAAGACTTTGGTTTCGATTTCATCATTCGGATTTAAATCTTGATATAAGATCTTCTGTATGAATTGATGCAATATTGGTAACTTGGCAACCGGTTGCGCTATTATTTCCGGCGGATTTACGTAATAATACGCATTTTCTATCATCGTCACATAACGACTGTCTAAATTCATGACACACTTTTTACGCATCATTTGCTCTAAATAAACTTTAGTTCTTTGTCGAGTTTCTGTATGACGATAAAGAAATCTGCCAGCGCATTCCAACAGATTACACGCCATTTCGATATGATGATGAGAAAAGTCGTTTAATAATAGTTTCAAACAATGCAATCCTTCGTATTTCGGATACATCTGAAATTTGACCAATTCGCCGATAAACCGGATCACTTTTATCTTCGTTTCGATGTTGATTTGATCTTTGATGCGAAAATGATGTTTAAAATCGTTCTTCAATAAATGTACCAATTCGTTGGCGACGTCCGGCATAACTGGATGTAATATAGCAGCCAAACGAGAATACAATGGTAAGAGATCTAGTCTTGTTCGGGGAACATTAAATAACGTCTTCACCAGTTTTTTTCGATAGTTTTTGTTATTATGAGTCATCAAGAATTCGATAGCTGCATTGTCGATCATTTCTTTGTTTATACAATTCGGCAAATGATTAAGAAACGTTTCTAGTTGCGTTTTAGAATTTGAATTCGCACCCGAGTCATCTTCGCCGTTTTCAACTTCCGCGGATTTATCTTCTTCGACGTCATCTTTTTCGAATTCTTCGTCAAGTTTTTCATCGGTAATTTCATCATTTTGCGTTTCAATTTCCTTCGCCGAATCAGCGTCTTTTTTACTTTGGGGTAAAAATTCTTTAACGTCGGGCATTTTTTCGTAAAACCGTTGAGTTTCTTCGTCATCCCAAATATTCGTACTAGGTCCTAAATCCATGCTTTCCTCGGCAAGTGCAATTTCATCGACTATTTTGCTCTCTTTTTCGCACTGCAAAATTGGCATGTCTTCGTCTAAAATTTCGGAAAAATTCTGCACTACTGATTGCAGTTTTTGAACGGAAACTTGCATTACTTCTAATTTCTCCTTTCGATCGTTGCTTAGTTCGCCTTTGGTTTGCAAAATTTGCTTGTTTTGTTTTTCATACGCACGTAATTCTTTGTGCTCTTTATTTAAATTGTAACATAACGACGAATAATAATCTACCAATAAAGATTTGACTGTTTTTTGCTTTTCAATAGGTAAGATCTTACTGCGAGGAATTTCAATTGTGTGCTTTTCGGATAATTCACGAATTCTTCGAGGTATTAAACCGGCATAGTCTTCTCCGCAGTGTTTACAGAAACTTAGGATTATTGAACTGTAATTGTGCTCTTCTTTATCGATAGCGATCAAACTAGTCAAAACGTTTCCAAGTAAAGGTAGGGCATCCTTCTGTGGAAAAATCCCATATGATATTAAATCGCTGTAGAAACGAAGATCAACACGGAGTTTACTCGGATTGGCTATTTTTTCGTCTTTCTTAATGACTAATAATTTTTGCCAATATTCGAAAAATATTTTCGAAAATTCTGAATAATTTTCATGTATACTAGAACATAAACTGATAACGGCTGGTATATCGGACAGTTTCAATTTTGCTTCGATCAATGCACCGGCTATCTCGCTAATGTATTTTTCGATGTTTAATGTTGCCATTTCAGCTAACAACAGTGGTAGTTGAGATTCAGTAAATGTTTTCAATTTACGAACGAATGCTCTATTTTTACGCAGGCTAGAATCCTTGTTTGATTTAGAATTTTCCGAATAATCAATGTTTTGATTCCTGTGACGAATATTCTCCTTTTGAGAAAGTTTCGTGTTCAGTTCGTTGACATATGAAGAGAGCTCTTCGATTTCCATAGCCTCAACATCAATGGAACTTTCTTCTTCTATAGGTTTTTCTAAATCCAAACCACTTTTAGGCGAGTCCTCCGCAGTAGGTTCGATTTCCAAATTCGCACCATGTTCAACTTGAATCTCATCGAGATTTTCTTCGCTCACTTTCGAAGCTTCGTTTTCGATCAACTTCGCGTTTTCCTCCATGACTTCAAAATTTCTTTATAAAAGTAATCCTAAATACAAACAATAGCTTATAGAATTTCTTAAATTATTATTATCATAGCATGATAAGGTACTAACTTGGAATATTACAGATACACTGATATTTTCAATTTGCCATTCATTGGTGAATAACTTTTTTTCAACAAATTCAAGACATGTATTGGCGAAGAAAAACGTTTCAGAAAAGAAATTCATCCAAATTCGAGAATACGAGAAAACGAATTTCAGTTAAATTTGATAAATAATTAATTTTCACTATTTAAGTTAGTAGGTTCTTTACTTTCAGTTCTCACTCACTTCTCAGTTCTCAGTTGTTTAAATTTTTTATTTACTTCATAACACACAGCTACAGTCACAGAATTTCAAAGAGCGTGACTGCACCAACTGGACGAAGCGCACAAGCGCACAAAGCGAAGCCTAGTAAGAACACCGAGAGAAACCAAACTTCGTAAAAAATCCGCTAGATGGCGCAAAATTAAAGTAGTAAAAACACAAACTGTTGATAAGAAGTTAATTATAATAATAATAATGAATTATAAAATTAAAAAATAGTTCAGTTTAGTTGAAGATTGCCGTGGCCGCATTATGTAGTTTCACTACTTTGAAATTCTTGGAATTTCAAAAAGAATTTCTTAATCTACACATGTTTCAAATTTCATTGATTGAAAAAGAAAATTACAAGTGTGTTTCTTTATCATATGTTTCGCAATCCTTGTAATTGAGCTATGTAATCTAAAACAAAACAAAACGTAAGCAAAGTTGGAAGATTTCTCAGTCATTTCGACGTGTTCCAATTCAGTTTTTATCAACTTTCAGTAAGCACCGGTATAGTTATATTCATTTTTTAGGAATGTCTTTAACGTTAGTGTTAATCGATTTACTGAAAATTGTTAAGCTTTAAGGATGTCGGTGACGGAAAGAGTTTTCAAGTTCGTATTTTTTTTTACAGAGACATCAATCTGGATTCAATGAAGGATAGAAAATCTGTGAAAGTAGTTTCGCTGGTTGCATTAACTTTTCAAAATGCTGTGCTTTCGCTTAGTATGCGATATGTTGAAACACAGTACGGTGATAAGTTCGTATCTGCGACTGCGGTTGTCATGTCGGAGGTGGTTAAATGTATAATAAGTTTGTTTCTAGTTTATTACTATGAAAGTCTTAGTATAATACATTTTTTCAAGACTCTACATGGTACTGTAGTAAAGCAACCTATAGATACATTGAAAGTGAGCGTACCAGCGATAACTTACATCGTACAGAACAACTTATTGTACATCTCAGCTTCCCATCTCGATGCAGCAACGAATCAAGTTACCTATCAATTGAAAATACTCACGACAGCTTTGTTTGCGGTTTGCATATTACGACGATCATTAGGACTTCATCAATGGGTAGCGCTTGTTTTGTTGTTGACCGGTGTAGCCCTTGTGCAACTATCCGACGTGAAAGATCATTCCGCGGCCACTAGTTTTGCACAGAATCGTGTTGTAGGATTAATAGCAGTTCTTTCAGCGTGCTTTTTGTCTGGATTTGCTGGAATTTATTTTGAAAAAATACTCAAAGGTTCTGATGTGTCAATATGGATGAGGAACGTACAACTGAGCGTTATAGCCATACCAGCCGGTTTGATTCATGGATACACAAATTACTGGGAAAAACTCTCCACAAATGGTTTTTTCTACGGATATAACCTGTTTGTAATCTACGTGATTCTTTTGCAAGCTATCGGAGGTTTGATTGTGGCTGTTGTAGTGAAATACGCCGATAATATTTTAAAAGGATTTGCCACTTCGTTAGCAATAATTTTATCGTGTATTTTTTCCATATATTTATTTAATTTTTCCATCAATTATTCTTTCGTAATTGGTACTATTTTTGTAATATTTTCTGTATTTCTATACAGTAACGCGACCCTTGTTCCTCATAAATCTTTCCAAAGTCAAGCCATCGAAAAAGCGTAATTTTTTTAGATTTTACGCTATGTTCTTAGTACTTAATTGCATTTTTCGAACAATGGTATTGCATTTAGTAACAGACTGATTTTATTATATTCATTTATTCAACATACTACACACAGTGTTGTATGTATTTATAATAATTGAATTCTTTCAATTTCATGTGCAATGTTGATGAACTACACTTTAAAAAAGAACTTTACGCAGAACGTTGAATAATGTTACCAACAACATTTCTAGATTATGTATTGTTTACGTGAATTAATTTGGTGTATCAACTTGATTTTTGTACGTTTAGTAACACCTATTACTTTATTTTTTTTAATGTTCGTGTTAATAAATTCTATTGCTAATTTCAGCAGTTTGTAAAACGATTGTCTTATTTTTCTACTTTTCTTTTAAGATCTTGACGAATAAATAAAATTATTAGTTTTGTTATGTTTTTTTCAATCAATTATGCGTGAACGTATGTAGACTAAGTACATTCGTAGAACACGAACAGCCTTTAGAAGAGTTGTACGCAAAGAAATACGATAGCTCTCTTGACAGGAAATATGAGATTATACTGTTATACTTCCAACTATTTAATCAATTCAGAGAGACCGACGAACGTTCGATCGTTATCAAACTTGTGCGGAAAGCGATTTTCAACACTCAGAATTTCGAAATCAAGTTACACGAATGCAATGAAAATCAAGTCAATATTAAAGAAGCTTTTAAGGAATAAGAAATTCCCAATTTTAATACACGTCACATTTATTGTGAGAAGTAATTATTACTTATTAAAAAAAGACAATAAATGATACAAAGGCTTGAAACAGAAGTAACATACATAGTACTTATGTACAGTAAATCCGACGTCAATAACGTTTGAAAATGGATAACATGGTTATCAGTTGTAATTCAGTCAAATCTATTTTTCAAAATTAAAAATTTTCAAATAGGTATTTACAAATGATAAATAAACTTAATCTACAATAAAAACGAACGAAACTTAATCAAAGATGAAAACCAAATCTAGACAGAACTTCAAACAAAAAACTTTCCGTTCAAAAATACGAATAACAATTTTAATTAGCGTAAAATAGTGTAAAAATGAATTTTTTGATAAATCGAATTTCATTTTACAAACACATAAGGTATGTAAGATTTCAAAAAATGAGACACCAATGAAATACATGTACCTAATATTTATACTTAATTACCTACATCAATACAAAGTAATAACTTCACGTAATTGAAAGGAAAACAGTTTAAGTTTGATGTTGAGCTTGCAATAGGTTGATCCACTGTTTCTGCTCTTCACTATCTTCTGGTAACCTAATCTGCACAATTTGTATAGGACCACCGTCTGTTTTGATGGTGGCGGGTTCTGGATGATAAGTAATCGTACTATTCTCAGAATGTGGTACAACAACCGCACTACCAGCTGTTGTAATTTGTATATCTTCGGGAACAATAGCGTTAGCTGTCTGCACGTGATGTACAGCGCCTAAATCGTGTTGTGACGCATACTGAACCTGGAACAGCACATCACGTTTAATATTGTTTGTAAAAATTAAGTTAGGAAATATGTTTATTGATAAAATCAATTACCTCTACTTGACCGTCCATAACAATATGAAGATTGTGTTGTTGATTGGGGTTTTGTTCATCTGGGATTAAAATATGCTCCTTCATCTCATGAATATAAAGTTTCTGGTCGGGACCAACCTCCTGAGTCTGCAAAATAATTAGAAATAAAAATGTATTTGATTATGATCTGTTTCCAACATTTTTGAGATAAGAATTAATTTAAAAAATCGTAATCGTTAACTTATGCGTTAGATTTCCAACGTGCGAAAGTCAAAATAATTTTTTAAATAAGAATATATCTTTATTAAAAAAAACAATATAATTAAACGTCATTTTTACCAAAGAATTCGTGGGTACAAGTTTTTGATTTCCTTCTTCATCCGTTATGATGGTCATTTCCAATTGAGGTTGTATAGTAGTAGCGGTGGTAGTGGTACTAATATTCGTAATTACGTCATCGGTTGTTAATCGTGGCTGATTCACGACAATAGTATCATTTTGGTGACCGGCGGTATTCATATGATTATATAATAACGGTTTGCGCATGAATCCTAAACCGCAGACTAAACATTCATATGGTTTTTTGTCGCTGTGTACAAAACGATGAGCATTCCTGTTATCTCTACTATTGAAAGCTTTTCCGCAAACCTGGCAAAAAACACGAGTTTCATTAATAACGGTTTCGAAAAACATCCACAAATCTAAAACTATGTTAATTGTGGAATAAAATGCAAAAAATTCAAAAAGTAAAATTAAATCTTTATCCACGATTTCGTAAAAAAGAGCAGATATTAGGTACACCTAAAAATACAAGGTGAAGACTTTCAATCAACACACGTACTTCGCATTCGTAAGGTTTTTCTCCAGTATGAATCAACTTGTGCTTCTTGAAATGTTCGGGATAAATGAAAGTTGCCAAACATATTGTACATTTGTAGGGCCGCTCTCCGGTATGCGCGGCTTTCATATGATAATCTAGAAGTCGACGTCTTTTGAATGCCCGACCACAATCGGTACATTTGTATCGTTTATCATCGTAGTGCGTAGATCTCTTGTGAGATTGCAAATTACTTCTTTGGCTATGAGACAAATATTAAATATAAAATCAAGCAGAAAAAAAATTATATATTCAATTTTAAATAATTACTAACCCGAATGATGCACCACAAAATTCACACTGGTAAGGTTTCTCACCGGTGTGAGTACGTTCATGATCTCTTATTTCCGGCTTACGACTGAAAGCTTTGCCACAAAGACGACAAATGAATGGTTTAAAACCAGTATGAATAACGCAATGAGTTTCCAAATTACGCGCAGTATTGAATGATTTCCCTAAAGATGCGTGGTATATTAATATTTGAATATTTCATTTTTTTTTCTAGCGAAACATTATTTTTTGGTGAAATGCTTACCGCATTCTTGACAAATATAATTTTTAATGCCGGAATGAATTCTTTCATGATGAATTAAATTCTGCTGGGTAAGGAATGCTTTGCCACAATTAATACAAGAGAACGGACGGGGCCTATCTTCATGAGTTTTCTCGTGCGACTTCAAGGTATACTTTGACGTGAAGCTTTTACCACAAACTGAACAACAATACGGCCTTTCTCCGGTATGTACATTGTTATGTTCTTCTAACAGATTTCTAGATCTGTTGAAACGAACGATTATTAGAAACTGATAGTCTTCTTTACGAAAAACAAAAGTTATGTTAATTACCCAAATCGTTTTCCACATAATTCGCAAGTGTAATTTTTTTGCGAAGAGTTATGCATTTTTTTATGAACGCGGTATAGTCTGAAATTATTGAACGTTCGGTGGCACACATCGCATTCAAAAGTATCGTCTTCGTTGGTTATGTGTTCGTCCAAATGTTTAGAAAGTTCGCTCCTCTTGAAAAATTCTACACCGCATACATCGCAAATGTACAAACGTATGTCATGTTTCTCTTTCACATGAGAAGTAATGCCTCGCGCATCGGCACTGAATTTATTCTCAACATTACAAATTAAACAGGTATATGTTTCGCCTTCACGACTAACGACCTATTAACCAAAACAAAAAATCATAATCAGGTAATCAAGTGCTATGTGTATTTTCCATTTACCATTTGAGGAATTAGAACGTCTTTAGTTTTCTTAATTTTTTTAGGCGTTTTGTCGGTTTTACGTTTTTTCTTCGAAAATTTCTTCTCTTCTTCGTCGTCTTCGTCTTCTTCTTCTTCGTCTTCGTTTTCGTTCTCGTTTTCATTTTCTTCTTCCTCTTCTTCTTCATCGTCCATTTCTTCCATTTTAATTTTCACCTCCTGTTCGTTACCTTCTTCTTCCATGGTTATTTCTTCGTCACCATTCAATTCAATTATTTCATCGTCGTTTTCGTTTCCATTCTCCGTAGAAGGGTTGTTACTGGCGGAATTTTCATTATCGCCTTCGAGTAACTCAATTAGACTAGCGGTATCGTCATCTTCATTTCCCTGCTCCAACATTAAGAATGAAAATTTTAATGTATTTAATAATTACAAAGCTACCAATAAAATATTACTAACTTTTTTACTCGGTCTTCCTCGTTTCCGTTTTCTAGGACTAGCATCGTTTTTCTTTTGTTCGGTTTTTTCTTCGGTTGCTGCAGAATCTGTATCTTTATTCCCTGAAGATTGTTTCCTACAAAAATAGTTGGATTAGAAAACGTGAAGTAATGAAACAAAAACTAGTCTTGAATATTTACTTCAAAGTTCTTTGGTAACTACTCGAGAGTTCCAATTTTAATTCTGATAACCGGTCTTCCAGTTCGTCAACTTCATTACACGCTTTGAAACACTTCTTGCACACAACGTTACTGTGCACGTCTTCTTCGGTTAAATTTACTCCTAAAATGCAACTTATCACCGAGACAATTGTACGATCTGAAGATGATACACGTTGTTCAAATATGGGGCAACATTTTCTGGTAGAAACACCCATACTTGCATCACATATCAAACATACTGTGTTAGCGGTGTTGGTCTCTTTACCAGCAGTCATTGTGCCGATCTACAAAATGAATAAAAATTTGAATTAACGAAATAGAACGTATAAAATGATCAGCGTTTCAGGATGTAAACGCGTTGTGTAAATCATAATAGAACCATAAACCAAAATAGGCTCCAATAAAAATTTGCTACACGATATTCAAGGAATCACGCCTAGAATTGATTGAATTTACAGAATACATTATTATTCCTTTTCGCACGCTTGAATCATTAGTGTGATTTATGAATAATTTTGAAGTAAGAACAAGATACATGGAAAATATTGTTTCGAAAGAAACCCAGCTTATGCACAAATTAAGGGTGTGACAATTATCTACCGATATTCAATTTTACTTATCATTTGAATACTTCGGATAAAATATAAATGCAATTTGATTTCCTTATCAAATGAGAACAAATTTATTATAATAAAGTAGAAACAGATATTTTAACATCTGTGAACTGGAAACAATGCGTTTACAGTGCTGATACCGTGTACAATGTTGAATAGTAAAATAAAAAAATTGTCTATCGTTTGTAAGAAGGAAATGTAAAAATACTCACAATTGCTGACACTACGCTCCGAAGTAATAATATATTTGTGAAAATCGAACGATATAATGAAATATTCCACGTTATTACATATGAATTATTATTATTTCATTATTTTCCTAACGAAAAAACAAGATGGCGAGGTTTGTAAAGGGCAAACTTGGGAATTTTGATTGGTAGTGGGGGACGATGCTTCAATCATATTGGACCATTCGAATAGATTGTACCGCCGTTTTAATGATGTAAATTGTAAACTGGATAATAAAAAGTATTTGAGATATACTTACTTACTTTAAACTTTCAAGTGGAGCGTTGCTATCGTTGCTATCATTCAAAAAATTCAATTATTTTAATTTTTTTGAGTCGTGACCTTCGTCTTAGCGATTTTATTTGAGAATTACTATTACTCTCTCATGATTTGATTTTTCAGTGTTTACGGTAACGAAATTGAAAAAAAAATGAAAAGTAATGATTTTTCCACTTCTTAAAATGAAGAATCTGAATTTTATTATTTTTTTAATTCGTTAATTGAGGCGGAAAATGACAAAGTTTTCTAACAAAATTAGAACCAACTTGTATGACATGGACAAGTAATGTTTATTACGAATTTTCAAAGTCAAGTATCAAATTTATCATGACAATTCGAGTGAATATTACATCAATGGCTGATCTAATAAGTAGGGAAACATAAAAGACAGACGCCAATAAATCGAAAACATGTTTCGGTAACAATACACGAAATTTATTTGAAATGAACTTTAAAACCAACTTCAATAGAAAATATTTATAATCAGACTTTAAATACCCCTAAAATAACGAAAGACCGGTTAACATTCTGCCATAAAAAAGTAGGTATTGAAATAAAGATAAAACCAAAATACACTGTTGAAATAAATACAATAAATTACAAACACAAAACTTCATACATCACATTTTAGTAAAAAATAAGATAAAATAATGATAGTATATAATAGATGCATACGTATGATTCGGTCATTTATAGGTTTAATTTAAACATGAACAAATCACAAAACTAATTAAAACTCGATAGAATTTCTCTCAACCGTAAATTCAAATTATACTGAATCATTAAATCAGATCACTTTTGATTCTTTGTTCGTTTCACGAAGAATAAAATTTCTTAGATTGATCTTTGCTATAATCCAACAACAACTGGCAAGGTTGGAACGGAAGACCATACAAGTCGTAATAACCAGACATTTTCGAGACTAATTTATCAGCTCCATAAAAATCTAACCATCTGAATGGTCCTCCCGAAAATGGAGGGAAGCCTAAACCGAAAACGGCTCCGATATCTCCTTCAACCTATAAACCCGCAAAACATTCATTCTTGATGCATAATTAACAAGAAAAAAAAGTTTACTCACAGGTCCATTTAATATTCCCTCTTGCAAACACATCACCGCTTCGTTCACAAATCTTGAAACCATTCTCAACTGTAAATCTTCCTCTGATTGAGCTCCTTTTGGTTCTAATTTATATTTTCGATAAATCGCCATAGCACCAGGGTTGATGTCTTTATTTTTGGTATTTGCTTGATAAATGAAGTTACCCTTGCCTGATTTGCGACCTAAACGAAAATATACTTAGATTAGTGAAATATGTAAGGCTAAAAAAAAACTAGTAATAAGCGAAATAAAATGTACCTAAAAATCCTTTCGCGACGAATTCCTTTTGGGCTTCAACATTCATTCCGGCAAACCGTTCTCCAAATGTATTACTGAGATCGATACCAATATGCGTTCCTACGTCAATACCAACCTCATCTGCTAAGGTAGCTGGTCCTACAGGGAAACCGAATTTTTTCATCATTTTATCGATATCTTTTGGACTTACTCCTTCCTAATGACAGAAGAAAATATTGCAGTCATTTACATAAGTAATTCAACAGATTTGACCAAGAAGAAAAACTTCAACTTACTTGTAGAATGCGACCACTTTCGGTCATCATAGTAGCTAATATTCTTGTAGTATAAAATCCTGGTCCGTCTTTAACGACAATCACTACTTTACCCTGTTTCAAACCTACAGCTACAGCTGCCGCTGCTGTATCTTGAGAAGTTTTGTCGTGGGTGATAATTTCTAGTAGTTGCATTTTATCCACCGGAGAGAAGTAATGCATACCAATTACCTAAAAATTGTTATTTAAAAAAATAATTGCTGTAGCGAAACAATTTACAATTTAGAATTACCCATCAAATAAATTATTTGACATTACCTTTTCCGGTCTACTGCTGCCTTGAGCAATTTTGGTAATAGGAATGGCGCTGGTATTAGTAGCGATAATACAATGTGGTGAGGTAACACTTTCAATCTCTTTGATCACTTTATGTTTAATATTAATATCTTCGAAAACAGCTTCAATAACAATATCAGCTTTTTTAAAATGATCGTATGACAATGTTGCGTCGAGCCCAGCTAAGTAACGATCCTTTTCAATGCTAAAATATAAACCCAATGTAAGTTTAATTACTGCAAGAAAGTAATTGCCAGATCATAAAATTATTTACTCAGTCAATTTCTTTCTTTTCACGCCATTAATCAACCCGTTTTCAATTTGTGTAACTCCACGTATCAATCCAGCTTCAGTAGCATCTTTTAAAATTACGTTGTATCCCTTGTCGATTGAAACTTGTACAATACCAGCTCCCATCAAACCAGCTCCCAAAACACCAATATTTCTAAAACAAAAAAAATAAATAAAAAAACGCGTGAACATGCAAAATGATGCTTGATAAATTTTGATACGAAAAAGTAGCTTTATTTACTTCACTTCTTGTTGAGGAACTCCGAATCTATTTTTTTTACATTCAGTTTGACCTCTGAACAAACCAATTAATCCTTTACTTTGCGGGGTCATTGCTAGTTCACCAAAGGCTACATGTTCAGCAACGTATCCTTCTTTAGGTCCTTTTGCAACACCGGTTTTGATGACATCAATAATCTGTGATTTGGAATATTTTTAAAATCCATATGAACGTAAATAAATAACTCAAAAGTAATAGTGTTTACTCTTAATGGAGCTGGATAAAGTCCTTGAGACATCTTCATGACTTTTTCATGGGCTTTACCAAATATAAAATTTCGCGCAAATTCGTACTTCAAAGCAAATTTAATTATTTTTTTAACCAATCCTTTGGTTTCCCTGTTAGGTTTAAGTTTACCATCTGCTAACTGTATGGCAGCCTCTATCGCTATTTCTTCTAAATATTCACGAGTTCTGTAAGAAGAAATGACACCACGTTTGATTATTCCTCCAAATTGCCGACAAATTGGAAAAAAAAGTAACAAATACGATACCTTTGCTCAGGAGAAGAAAGTCCTGGGCCTAAAGGAGCAACTAACTGATCGACTAATCCTATTTTTTTAGCTTTATTAGCGTTTACATTTTTTCCAGTTAATGCTAAATCCAAAGCATCAGGCACAGATGTCAATTTAGGTAATCTCTGAGTTCCTCCAGCGCCGGGTAATAAACCTAGCATAACTTCTGGTAAAGCAAGAACAGTTTTTCGGTCATTTACTGCTATTCTGTACTTGCAAGCCATGGCTACCTGTGAAAAAATAAGAGAAATTAATAAGATGGGAGAAAGATTTCGCGGAAGAATAATTTCACATACTTCTAAACCACCACCAAGGCAAGAACCTTGAATCGCTGCTACAATTGGTTTTGAGGAAGATTCGATATTGAATAACACTTCCTGTCCATCTTTGGAAACTTGCTGTACTTCTTCAGCAGTTTTAAATTTTTCTAACATCGTAATATCAGCTCCAGCAATAAAGCAGCCAGGTTTTCCCGAAATTAGCACAGCACCTTTGATGCTGGGATCGCTTTCCACTTTTTTCAACATTGTAACAACTTCATCCATAACTTCTTGGTTCAACGAATTCACCTGAAATATGCCGAACAGCAAAGAATATTTATTGACTATTCGCTAATTTCTTTGAAGAACTAACGTGTTTATCATTTCATACTTTAGCATTAGGAGTGTCAAAGGTTAAGACCATGATATTCTGGACCACCTTAGGTTTAAAATGTTTGTTTTGAACATCATTATGAAAGCTGTTACCGATGATTTTTCCTGTAATACAATCGTTTATCAGTATAAGGTCATTAACATAAACGATACATATATTTTCAATTGACATGATAGCAAAAACTTCATGAAGATAATGAGAAAAAACACCTAACGGAATAGAACTACTTTTCCGAGTGAGCATAAAGATGAGGTACTGAATTGAGGAAAATAATGAAGAAGTGATCTTAATAAACACAGAGACAATGGATAATTTTATCAATCCTCAAAATGTAGCGTTGAGAAATTTTCCACAACTTTTAACAGTAGGCGCGTTTAGGAAAACACCTTCAGGATTTTAAACACAAGGCAGGAAATCAAATATTACGGTATAAACCAATAGGTATTTGCGAATAATCCAAGCGTTTTGTCAGTAATGTGAGTACTACAAAATCGAAAATGGTATGCGTCTGCACAAGGGTCAACATAACATTGTAAATACGAATTCATACATGATGTAGATAAATTACATAAAACTCACCAAATCTGTTGATTTGTTTCTGCTTGGAAAGTTTATGGAGTGTTCCGATGTATTTATAAAGAGACATGGTTTGATTATTATAATGAAATATAAAAAACTTAATTTAAATGTTAAGTACTTAAAGTAGGCAAATTAAAATTTTTAAAAGTTCGATTAGCATCAGAGGAAAAGACTAGGAAGTTGCCTTGACAATTGACAACAAGTTGGCCCGCAATCCTGCAACCAGACAGTGCCAAGATTTACTGTACTGTTATGTAGATTAAGCAACAGCAATGTTTCAAATGTATATCACTCTATCACATCCATAATTATCAAGTACATACGTGTAAGTTTTAACAGTGTTTCTTAAATTTATCTCGAGAAGTGGACTTCGCCAAGTTGGAATCGAAAATCTAAATAAAATAAATATCAGATATGAAAATTGTAAAACAGAATTTTGAGAGTGTACTTAATAATGTATAAGGAGACTGTTTGAGGAAGCGTTGAGAAAAATTGAATGACAAAATATTGAAACAATTTAAATTTTAGTCTATGAAAAGTTAAGAAGCACTTGAGAAATTAATTAAAAATGACGTAATAGAACAACTACAGTAACGACGAATGACGTAATCAGTTCGTCGCAATCATAACTTCGTAAATACGCGTCAATACGGTCAACAAAAAAAAAAATAAATAGAAATTCGAGAAAAACTTTTTTAGAAGCTTGGTTAGCTTAAGTACTACATAAGCGATTCATTTGCATAACAATTTTTTTAATGCGTTTCGTTTTCATTTTCCGTTTTACACTTACCTGTAATAGAAACTTGGAAAAAATGAATGTTTGAGGTACGAATTTTTAGGCAATAAATTGAAATAACATTAATTTTAATTTTAAAAAAATCAAAAGTCATGACAAATAAAAATAGAATTATATGGCGTTCTATTTGAATTAATAAAAGCCTCTCGAAACAAACAAAAATGATAAATTCGAGATGAGAAATGAGTTTAAATGTTTGTAACAATTCTTACTCATCTAAGAAGTAAAATGAAAAATAAAAGTTCTATTAAAATAATATACATCAAGTTAAATAAAAATTCGATTACTCCAACAAAATATTACACATTTAGTAAAAATATAATCAAAATAATAAAAACTTATACAGAATACTTTTTAAAAAAATGTACATTATGTCTGGCAGTCGCAGGTAGTAATTAATTAAATTAATCAATAAAAATGAATTAAAACTCGTACTGATTAATAACGAGATTAGTATAAAATACAAGTATCGTAAGGAAAGCAAAAAATCTGTCATTTGCTGAAAAAGAAAATAGATCGAGTACAAACACAACAATTTTAAAATTTAAAATTCTGGACATACAGTTTAGTTAAACATTTAAAGATCATTTTGTACATCGTTAACAAAGGCAGAAGTTGTCACAGCTGTGAATAAATATTCGCAGCACAAATCTAATACAAAAAACAACACAACCATTTCGAATCTTCAATAGTTTGTCTTGAAGAGCAAAATCTTGAATGGCACTATGTTTTCAAAGGTAACAACGCATAATACTTGGTAACTTTTCGTTCAACAAGAACATGATTCTTCAGTTGGTTCATCTTCACTTTTGCCGATTTTGAATGAATCTCTATTAAAATTTTGCAATTCCAATCGTGATCGATTTGATTGAACAAGATGTTGAGCTATATCATTGAACATTTCTTCGACACCACTTCCAGTTTTGCAAGAGGTTTTGTAAGTTGCACTGATCAAGTTATGGCATTGTTCGCTAAAATAGAAAAACAATTTTGAAATGCACAAAATTTACAATACAAATTTCACATTATTTATTAAATAACTTTTACTCCATATAACTACGTATCTAGCTACATATCTACTTACCAAAACGATTCCAAGTCAGCAGAAGTTACTTGAGGCATCGATCCCTCCAGATCTTGTTTATTACCACACAAAAATATTTTGGCATTCTCAGCATAGGTAACAACATCCAATAAATGTTGCGAAAGAACGTGAAAAGAAGCTGCGTTATCTAGAGAAAACACTAAAACAGCTGCTTCCGCGAACTTATAATAACTGGAAGTTATAGAAGCTACTCTTTCCATGCCGCCTGTATCCCAAAGCTGTAACTATAAGGAAAGAAAAAGCGAAGATGATTTCACCGTGATGACTATCATTTATAAAGATCGATAATTATTCAATCGCAGAACTTACTTTAATTGTCTTATCACTAACATTATACTCTTTGTTGAAATGATCCAAACCTAAAGTCGATTGTCTTTCAGAAGAAGGAATGAATAAATTGAACGCAAATCTTCTAAATAGAGAACTTTTCCCAACACCGTATTCACCACACAAAATTACTTTTTGTTCAGGAATTCTTATAGACGCCATTCTAATTAGGCAGCGTATCTTTAAAATTTAATCAACTTCAGCACATTTGATAAAAATGAATAAGGTGTCAGATGTAAAATTACATTAGAAAAATTGCATGCATAATTATAAAACTTGATAATTAATTGATCAGAAAAAACCGAAATTACACTACTATCTTATCGAGTACCATAATTCTAATTCAAACTTTTGTATGATAAAGACGACGGGAAACTAGGAAAAGCTTTCAGGTAGATGAGGAGAAGAGGGGTTATCATCGCACCGAGCGCTGAGCGGAAAGCCGGAAAATTGAAAAAGTAAAATTTGATACATATTTACTTCTTATACTCAAGAGATAGCGTTTTTTGTGGAGTTCTGGCATCGACTGCCGTACCACTTCATCAACCAGGAGCCGGTGTTTATAAAAATTCCGAAAATTCGAATTTCACTCTGATAAGAAACATGAGAATTGAAACCAAGTGAAACACATCAAATGTCAGTTTACTTCTAATTAAAAAAAATGAATCGAGAACCATGAAATGTGTGAACCTTTGCTTATCTCCGTTTTAAGAATGATAGTTGTTTTTCACGTTTATAATAAGTATTTTTATTTGTTTTAAAAGGTGTTATGTAATCTTGGTTATCAGTAAATAATGTTTTGTAGAAATCCGTTAAAGAAATATTATAATGTTCTTTGTGCTCAAAACATTTCTCTACTTAGAGTCACGAGATATTCCATGTATGTTTTTGATAGAACAGCTAAAAAAATGCAAAAAGACAGAGCTATTATTCATCCAGAAAGTAAACTAGCCGACTATGTGAAAGAAGAAGTTGGATTGAGGATGTATGATAATTTAATTGATATAAAAAGAAAATTTGGGAAAATAGTAGATCTCAACTGTGGTCGAGGTTATGTAAGTAAATACATAGATCAAGATATGACTGATGAATTGATTTTGTGTGATGCATCTACACTGATACTAGATCAATGCGAAGAGCCTAAAGGAATAAAATGTACCAAAATGGTTGTAGACGAGGAGCATTTACCTTTTGAGCCCAATTCTGTCGATGTATTTTTAACTTGTTTGGCCTTACACTGGGTTAATGACTTGCCCAGCACTTTATCTCAGATCTTGAAATGCTTGAAAAGTGATGGTGTTTTAATTGGTTCCTTATTTGGTGGAGAAACATTATACGAATTGAGGTTGAAAATCAAACCGTTATTGTGTACTATTGCTTTTGGTGGAATGATTTTATGAAGTTTTTTTTACAGATCATCATTACAATTAGCTGATTTAGAACGTAATGGAGGCATATCATCTCATATTTCTCCATTTACTGCAGTACGTGATATCGGAAGTTTGTTAACGTTGGCTGGATATACTTTATTGACCATCGATACTGATGAATTAGTCGTCGGATACCCCTCAATGTTCGAATTATTATGGGATTTAAAAGGTAACTTCTATGATATTTTAATGATAATATCATAGAGTAAATAATATTCAGACAGTAAATTGAAATTTATCAGCCATGGGAGAAAATAACGCTGCCGTCAACCGATGTGCTCATTTATCCAAGGATACTCTGATAGCAGCAGCAGCTATATATGAAGAAATGTATGGAGAATCAGAAAAAATTAAAGCAACTTTTCAAATCATTAATTTAATTGCATGGAAGCCAGATCCATCGCAACCAAAACCGTTGCCTCGTGGTTCTAGTGAATTTTCATTGAAAGATATATCAAAATTAGATGAAATTATACGCGAAAAAGGATTTGTTGATTTAAATTTGAAAGAGAAAAAGTAGCAGTTTTTATATGCCGATGTTTACCAAAAACCTATATTTTAAATAATGATTTGTTAATGTATTATAATTAGAGTAAAATGTTTTCATTAGTGTATCATTCTTCAGTTTCATCATTATCACTATCCGCGTTAAATTCCTCTGATTTTAAATGCCACTGTGATGAAGCAAATGCAATTTTCTCAGCAAATGTGGTTCCCATAGAAAGTGAAGTAATTTGTCGTTTATCTGAATAGGATTCATTCTCACTGCTTTCCGAACTACTGTATTTCCTCGCATTTCCAATTTTTTTTGAAAAACTTGTAGTATTTTCTTCTTTGTTACGTAATGTTATTTCATTTTCATCCTCATCTTCATCGATCAAGTTTTTATTTTGCATAGCAATTCGTTCTCTCGTTTTCCATTCTTCGGCTTTGTCTCTTAACGCAAGCTTCAATTCATTGATTAACAATTTGCTCGATTTGTTCGTTATGAAATAATCATGATCAGTATTTTCATCTTCAATGCTCTGCTCCTGAATTGAAAACCCAATAAATATTTCATCCGCGCTGCAAGGACGATAGTCTGATACCCCAACGGAAATGGTAGTTTTATCATTGGCAATTTCATCCTTTTCGATTTCTGATATTGAATTGACATTACTTGTACTCTTAGGTTTAAGACGAGATACGTAATCGTGAAAATCTTGCGTTACCAATTTAGAGTATTCATAATTTTTTTTTAAATCTTCGGAAAATTCACTGAGCGTTGAGACTATTTTTTCGTGGTCGTTGTTTTCTGACCTACTAGTTTCTAAAAATTCTTCAATTTTTCGACTACTCCTCAGTAACTGCTGTAAATTGTGTGATATACTGCAAATCTTGATGTATGCTTCTTTATGCATCCAGTTGGCGTGAACCGGTATCTCTTTCTGATTTGGTTTTTCCAAAATATAAAAAATGAGAAAAATCTCTTTCAGTTGCGAGTATTGCTGAACATAATTTGAAGTTATTTTCTCCACCATGTTGAATAATTCTTTTTTGATAGTATAAGTTTTACTCAAGGAAGGATTCATGTTAAGGCACAAGCGTTTTAGAAATTCTGACTGTAGCAATAAGTAGATATATTTCATTTTCTGAAAATTAAATTTCGATTTAGGTAATCTTATAACTTACATTATTCACAAATACGTTATTCAAAATCACTCACCTGTAATTCATCTACAGAGATTGATTTCTTTTGTTCTTTTGAGCAGTGTAACTCGTCTTCATTTAAAAAGGCTAAATAAAAATTCACTTCATCAGCGGATTTTAGTATGGGAAAATTTTCAACTAATGAACATATTGATGTTTTTAAACTTAAAATAATCGATTGCAGAGTTTTGAAAAGTGCACAGCGCAATTCGGGCATGAACTGATTATGACATTCGACGTTGTTCGTAGACCAGTCCTGCGATAACATCCTATAATTTAAATTGAATTAAAAATCTAAGAAATGTAAAAATTAAATTCATTTATAAAGAGAACAAAATAGTAAAGTACACAAATGAAAATCTTACATTTTATTTTGATCACGTGAACACCGTGTAAGAGCTATCACTTGAGCTTCTTGAATAAATTTAATGCATTTTTGTATCACTAACGATAATTCTTTCATATTTCTCATCAATTGGTTGATACGAGCTTTTTCTCTATACCGGGTATAGAATTTATGAACATATTTTGTAATGTTAATTCCCAAATATGCAATGCTCGATGAAAAACAAACAATTGGTTTGAGTTTACACTGGCGAAAAGAGCATATCAAACAAACCGAACTGGCAGCTAATGTATGAAACAATAATCGGAAGAGTGGCGTCCTGAAATGATACAGTTGACTGTTGAAACAGCGGACATATAGAATGATAAAATATCCAGAAAGATAAAAAAAACATACTTTAAGAAAGAACGTGATCCTCTTAGTATGTCGAAATTTTTAATTATCACAATGTCGTCATGGAATACAAGATTACTACTTAATATGGATTCGACCATTTCATTCAAATGTTCATTATCCTAGACAAGCATAAAAAACCTGAATGAAAATACAACTAATCATTCATGCACAGTGAAAATTAACCCAGTATTACTTCGTAGATATTTGTGTTTTCAGTTTTATTTTTTTCATACTCGTTCTGAAATAAATTTGTTATTACAAAATATAATTTTAATGGAATGATCACAACTTCATGATTTTTGTACCGAAGGTAAAGATGACTTGAAATATTTTATTTTAGGGATTTCTGCATACTCGAAATCATCGAAACCATTATCCAGTAAATGTGTGTAAAGAGCGGAATTCTAGAAAAGAGACGAATTTTTCTAATTAGTCAATTATACAGATTCCCAAAATTTAAAAACTTAAAAATCAATGAAATACACTCACTTTCAACACCACTTCTTCGTCATCCATGACAAAGGCTATCACAGTCTAATTCGTTCAGATAGTTACTAACAAAGTATTAGAATACGCGCTTCAGAGTTTGTAAAAAAGTCACTTTTGTCATAATTTCGCGAATATTACTTACTTGATTTAAAAACTTACAAAAACACAAATTCAAATTTTGATTCAATCGGTGAATTACCAATGAACTGATAACTTATCAACGTCATGACGTCATAAGTATACACGTGCACACACAACAAACAAACATACACGCACACACTGACACTTTACGCAGTAACACGAACCATTGATGCACGCACCTCAACAATTTTCCAAATCGATGTTTCTGAGTTTTCCTGCCAGTGCAAGGCGATAGATAAAATTTTCTAATTTGAAGTTACTGTTGGTGGGGTAACAGAGGCAAATTTCATGATTGAAGTTTCCTAAAGGAGATAGCGGAAAATTTCAAAATCGAAGTTCTTGAATGGCCCTCTACGATCGAGGTGCTTGGAGGGTTCTAAATGAAGAATTAAACTAATTTGATTCTTGCTATTACTGAAGTGATGAAAGTAAAAGGCACGATAGACAATGTCATTTTAATGAACATTAAATCTTAATAAATGTACGTATAACTGTTCATGACTAGAAGAATCTAATTATAAGTAAAATATCTAATAATAAATAGCTGCATAATGGTAACTTGTTTCCAATCACGTTTTATACTTATTTACAAAATATATTAGCTAGCACTCGTTTTCATTTATCAATTCATTTATTTTTTTTTGAACATCCGCATCAATGTAGCTGATATGTTTAGATATGAAAGACGAAATCGCTTTACCTTTACACACTTCATAACGAAAAATTTCATTCCAATGATTACTCTTATTCTTTTCATTGGTTAACAAAGAATTCGGAAACGCACACGAGTAATGACTTTTGTTAGTTGTCTTTGTCAATCGTTTATCACCATACAAATACAGACATATCTGACATTCAAATTCGTCAATAAAATTCACGTATTTATTGTCTGCATGCCATTTCCATCTTCTAGATTTTATAATGTTTTTTAACATCAAGTTACTAATTGTTCCTTTCATTTTATGTGCTACCATAAGTTCATACAGATTATCCAAAGAGTTCAATTTCTTCAAATAATTACTGAGATCCAAGGGATCGTTAAAATCGGAAATTAAAATCGCAGAATCGTGATTCGGCAACCAATCCTAAAAATGATTTATTTATCATTATGGTTTCATCTCCGTATTCTTAAAACCTGTTTAATTATTAACAAGGGAAAAATTATACTCACTCGAATAGTTGGGGATCCAAAATAAATAGGTACTGAGCCAACCATAAGAGGACGCCATAATTTTTCTGTAATGTAATCATCGCAAACTGCATTTTCTATTGCCAAAGTAAATTTATATCGAGCTATGAAATGAAGGAAATCCTTTGAATAGAAATTGGAAGCATTTTTCATTCTATGTAAAACAGATAGAAATATCGATGTCTAAATTACTTTGTAACAGGAAGTAACAAGGAATTGAAGGATTTCATTAATACTCATGTACTTTTCTGGTAACTTCGCATTATTCAAACATGTTCCGTATGAATCCACCGATATGTATTTACTGAGTTCTTTGACATAAGTATCGCGGTCCGTAAGGGTATCACAGTCAGACTGAATATATAATACAGTTCCTAAACCATTTTTTATATAATCGTTCTTATCCTCAATAGGCACGAAATACTTCATATCTAACAAAAAAATCAAAATTGAAATTTCGATCATGATGGTATTTTACAACTAACAAGTTCTTGATTACAAAAAAAGTTATGTAAATAAGCATGATAGCATGAAGTTACACCTAATATACGTACTTCGAATATCATCCAAATCATCTAAATGTAAAGCATTAAGCGGAAGATGACTTGTTCTGCTGAAAGTTGAAGTAAAATTGAATAACTGCAGGAAGTCAACGCTAAGCAAAATTGGAGTATTTTTGGGTGATTCTTCATGTAATAAAGCCCACAACGCATTTAATCTCGGTAATGGCAATTCTTCTGGATTAATGTCACTCCCATAGAAAGCGAAAGCCTTTAAATGCCATTTGCATTGATTTGCGATAATTTTTATATTCAATTCATAAAATAGGTACCTACTTTATATTTAATGTTATATACTCACTTTAATGGTGCTTCGATTTAATAAATTTCGATTACTCGAAACATAACATTGCCTATTGTAACATTTTCGTACTTCATTTCTGCGGCCGATATTTGAAGTCCACCATAATATGATAGGCAGGCCTATAAAAATATTTAACAATATATTTACTACCTATCTCATCTTTTTCTGTAAAAATAAAATTAATGAATTACTTTCTAAATCCCCAACAGGATAATCATCTTTTGATAAATTTTCATCATTCAGTATTACATGAAAAAAAACCTGCAAAAATTTCAATCATGAGTAATATGATAACGAAAAGAATTTCTAAACATAAGTCACAAATACCTCTAGAAGTATGGTACAACTAATCGAAAAAGCAAATAAAATGCAGATAAAATGACTCAAGTATATTAAACGTCTTAGGTATGTTCGCAGTGCAAGATATCCAATTAAGAAAAAAATTGCACTTTCCAAAATCACAATAATCATGACACTACGTACAGCAAGTTCTCTGAAACAAAAAAAATTGTTCAATTGTTGAGTGCCACTATTATGATAAAAATAAATAAAAGAAGTTGGGAGAGAGGTACCTAAGGTACTTTTTCCAAATTTAAATAGGTAAAAGTATGGGATGAAGTCGGAGGTATGATAAGTGCATATTTGCGGTATGACGATGCACGATTTAAAAATCATTCATTTTAATCATTGCATCTTGATTTTTTAAAAAGACACAAAATTGCAAATTGCTCACTTTTTCAATATTCATTTTTCTCGATAAAGTATGCATAAGTCATATGTGTTGCATCATTTTTAAATATTATTCGAATAAAAATGCATGAAAATTTTACGATATGCACAAAAACCCCATCGTCTGAGCTTAATTACATGAAATTAGACGTTCTCATAACACGATTTCTTACGTGTGTATGTACAGTTATAAAAATAGATATCACAAATTTGTGTATTTTCGCTCGGTTATTTGATTAGTAACGATTTCTTCTGCGCTATAAACGGAACGAATTTTTTTAAATCGAAATTTAATTCGCGGCATTCGTTTTTCGTGAGGTGAAACGCTAAATATTTGCCTTGTCTTTCGAAACATTTAGGTAAGTGTTGAATACTCGTAAGATGAACGTCCGTAAATTGTAACAATCAGCGTTGAAATTGTGTTCGTATTCGATCAATCAGCTCTACCTCTGCCACATAATTTTTACATATGCCATTAATTAAAAGTTTCGCATTTTTAAGCACAAAAAAATAATAACTAGACTTTTTCAGCGGTATAAAAATTTTTTCATTTGATTTAAATATACAAGTATCCAATTAGAGTGTTAAAATAGCTCACTACATTTGTTATAATGTAATTAGGTTTACTCTAAGATGCCTGAAATTCTTGAAGTTTTCGTTTGTGTACCTGTTGCATATTACGAGTTAATTTTAAAATTAAATTATAGATTACTTTTTCACGTAAATTTTTCGAAAAGTAAGTAGATAAGTTAAAATGTAACAAAAGAAACGTACATTCATAGCATTTTTCTCAACGTACCAATAACTTCCCAGTCAAAACGTTCAATGAATCGCTTAAGACTTTAGTTCTTTCTTTAATTTCTTTCAAAATTTTCAAATAAATTTTATTTATAATCTGTGATATACTTTCTATCGATTTTCAGTATAAAATCAATGTATATGCTCTGACATATTAAATGTGATCATAAAATTAACAAAGAACAGCAAATAATAACTCATTATTGAATTATTATCATAATGAAGTTTCAAGAAGACAAAAAAATTTTCCGAAATTTCAATACTATCAAAATTCTTTAGATTACTCAAATTTCAAGTTAACCGTCGTGCGGTAGAGTCATTGGACCAATGCCACGAAATATTTTACTCGAAAAACTTTTAATTACACGTTAAATGGCACAAGTACAACCCGCGACCACGAATTTAATAAAATTAACATTCCACGCCAACGATATCGATTACCATAGTTGAAAAAGATCTTCTGTTTTTCATCTAATTCCTAGGATGTTTTTCAATTCACCATACAATAATGTAACCGACGTTTTTTACAGGAAGACACAATGTCTTGGAAACCACCGCAGCATTTCAATAGTCCTCAAACCACATACCAACAACCAGCGCCGCAAAAGTTTCATAACGGCAGTTTAGGGTAAGTGTGGAGTTTTTTATTAATCACATAATCCATTTCCGAACATTATATCGTAAAAACTGGGAAGAATTCCAATCGGCTCAGAAAATTAAAAAATGAAATAAAATACGATTTCGAGGGATTATTCCTCAATTTCATTCCAATATTGGCTATTTACCAAGTGTAAATCATTTTTGATTTCGATTTGTTGCCAAAATTTAATTCCGATATTTGTCAATTTATCTTCTTCCTGAATCAGTACCGAGGTACTGATTCTTTTTTTACTGATTTTTATAATAAATTACGTAGCTAAGACACCACAGGTAAGAAGATGCCTTTTTCATACCCTTTCGGCTTTTGTATAGATAAATTTTAGAGGTAGTCTAATCAAGAAACGCTGATTAAATTACGAATTACTAAAATTAGACTGTTGAAGAATAAGACAAGATTGCAATAAAAACGTCAATTTATTATTTTCAGACCGAACTTTAATCATTCGAAACCAACGAACCTATCGAACTCCGCTGTATTACGAATGTTACAAGAACAAGAAGATGATCAAAGAACCGGAGGTACAGGTAAGCAAAAAAGCAAAAATCGTTTAATTTTTTCAATTTTTTTCCAAATTCGTATGGCATGAAGTAGGTAGCTAGGTACATATAAGAATATGAAGCAAAAAAAGTGAATACCTACCAAATACAATTTAAAAAAAAAACGCAATATCTTCACAGGAAATACGTTTTTTTGAATTATATTTTTAGATTAAAACCTTGATAGCAAATTATTGTATGTATTTCCCTATTTTTTTACAACTTCATCTCCTTCAGTTCAACACGTTAATATTTTTTTCGTTATAGCCTCATGTTACTACGCAAACAAAATGTCGTAGGAAAATGCTCGTTTTCTCGTTTTAATAGTTATTTACTTTTGAAAATTTTCAAATGGATCATAGCCAATTGTTTGCATGTCGCATACTTTTTTAACACAACGCCATGTTACGGGTCATGATCGTCATATGAAAAAGAAACCGAAGCGTTGTTCTTTTGATATTGCGACTTACAAGTACATATATGTACTTTTTTTAGCCGGAAGAAATACATTTCAATATGATAGATAAATACGTCTAATGTCTACTTGATGAAGCGAAGTTTCATTGACGTATTCGCGAGTCGATGCCAATGCCAGAATTTCTTCAGGGGTGAGGGGGAGAGAGGATTTTTTACTTTTTTTTCCTCTTGAAAACGATATTTAAATTTACAAAATTGAAACAAAGGGGGACGGAAATTTCTACATTTTATCACAAAAATGTGCAATTTTTGTCATTTTGTAAAATCATTGAAAATTTTGTTTAAAAAACGCTCAAGAAGACTATTACTCCCCCCTCCCTCGAGACTGACACTATTGTGAATTATTACACATGAGTAAATGCAACGTTTCGAGGTTATTCAGATCACAAAGAAAATCCATAAGTGCCTGTTTTATATTTATTTTTTTAAATAAGTATAAACACCATCCTACACATGTAAATTTTATAGAATTCAAAGATTTGACTTACCTACTTTACACTTTGAAGTAATGATATGTATAATCTAAATTATGATGTGATAATTGAGAAAAAATAATCAAAGGATTAATTTATGGAAATGCACGAAGGTGTTGCGCATAGCAAAAAAAACGAATAAGTATACGAACAACGTGCCTATTTAATTGGTTTAAGTTCAAAAAGAAAAAAATATACATGACAACTCAGAAATAATTATCGTTTACAAAAGTTTTAATTGGCTTCTACATTATCACACACGTAGAAAACGAAATATCGTTGTACCTAGCGCTTTAAAGATGACACACGCCGAGCCAAGAAGTATTCATGGGCCATAAAAAATGGGAAATTAATTAACGCTAAACGCCAAAATTGCGAGTATTTATCATCTAAAACAAAAGAACAAATGAAAATGTAGCACCTTATTTTCAAAAAAATGAAGAAACCGATTTGATGACAAATCTGTTGACACAAGAACAAATAACATTCGTATAAAAACTAATCCGCGACAAAACCATCATCCACCCCCTCAATTATGACGAAAATAAAGGTCGCAAGGAAATCATTAAAATACTGATGCAAAAATATATAACCTTCAATTTCACTGAACGCCTCCGTATAACGAAAATTCTTGATTATCTTAAATCTTCATAAGTCAGTAATTACACGGTATTTCGTATTTCTTGACATTTATAAATAGCCGGATGAACCTTACATCACAAATCCACGAGGATATTTTTTCTTCCCAAAAGTATTGTATCAAAGAGTGTTATCGCGGGTAATGAAAGAGTATATGTTGAAGAGACTGTGTGCCAGACGGAATAAAGTTCTTTATCCTACGCAGACTTTTCGTAACTTCGCTTATTAATAATACCTTCCTTATTTATTTCGCGCAACATTGTTTTACTAAACAGACAGCTTTTTCTTTTCAAATTTGAATTAAAATTTTTGCGTAAGTGAAAAGATAAATTGTAGGGATTATAATTGCGTTGAAGACAGCAAAAAATTAATTCATCGTGATTTCTTTTTGCATGCAGTTAAAAAAGAAGTTATTTGGCCACCGCCTCCAGAAGAACTAGAAAACGAAGGCGTACCGTACAGTGAACCATATATCAATTCACAGGTAATTTTTAACAGATAATGTTTCGGTATTTAAGAGTTTAAATTAATCCATCAAGACTTTTCTTTTTTCAAAATGAATTCCGAAATGATGATTTCATGCTTATACGTGATGTTTTAGCGAGTTTAAAGTTTCGTAAAGACGACGATTAGTCACTATTTTGTATTTAAACCAAATGTTTCAAGTTGTAAATTGCGCAAGAAAATTTCAAGTACTTTTTTTTTATTCAATTTGGGTGAAATTAACTTCAAGTCGTTTCATAGATCTCGACATGTAAACAATGAATAAAAAAATTTCATCGCAAAGAATTTTCCGAAGGTGCTTTACAAATTCACGTGAAACTCTGCCTGGTTCAAAATAAATTTATTATTATCAGTACACAACAAAAAACTTCTCGCTTCGTTGTGAAAAAGAGCTAAAGAATTTTCAACACTTTTCGGCCAAGAATTGAGGCTAAATAAGTTGGTGTTAAAATGCTGACTAGCTTACTACAGTAACTTCCTCATGAATTAATAACTACCTACACCTGATACTTGCTTCAATAGAGTTTGACATTTCTATCTCTATCGCTCAATTGGTTTTCTGAATATGTGGGTCGACAATTTCTCTTTCCTGATATTTGTCTTAGTCAGGAAAAAGGTTGACCTCGGTGAAATGATTGAGTAATTTTGTTTGAGTTCGTTGGGTGCGAGAGAAAAACACATGAAAACTTTTAAGAAATTGAGAAAGAATTTTGAAAAATGAGAGATTTAAAATTGATTAATTTTGATACAAAAATTCTAACATTTTACAATTTGGTCAGACAGTACATTTCATGAAAGTATAATTATGCTCCCATGGTAAATTCGGTCTATTTTCACTTAAAAATTAAATTAACTTTCAGTTGAAATTTTGCTGATTTTTTGTATTTTTAAAAATGGGTTAAATTTTATTTAAAAATTGAAAATTCGAGACCGCGATAAACATACATAAGACCTCCACTCATACGACATCAAGTTAACTGTTCTGAATAATGTTTTCTGCACTTCCAAGGCTAATGGGAACCTCGAAAAAATCATAAAAATGAGAAAACATTCTTACAATGAATGACAAACATATACGATATAATTTGGATTCTTACCAAATTAAGAGATCTAAAGTAAATTCTTCCTGTTTGGTAAAATCATACCATGTATGAAATGCAATTAAAAATATTTTTGTCAACAATGTATTCTGAATTACAAAGTGTAATTTGAGTCAAACATGATGCAAGGATTGTTGACTTTTTTAATTATTTATGAATTTGTAGAAGCACATCATGGAATAATCACTCATCAAAAGTTGTTTTACTAAACTAGAAAAAAAATAAGCTAATGTATCAAGTTTATGTATTATTTTTCAGAAGTAATAATAAAGACATCCGACTTTTATTTACATACTTTTACCACAAAAATATGTCATAAATATTAACAATACTTACCAACGAAAGTATTTGTGTTATGCCAGAATTAATGTTCGAAGGCGTAATTGAGAAGCAAAAACACAAATTAATTAAAGAAGATTTTACATTTCCTCAAAAAACGAGTTTATTGCTTTATATCTAGCTACTACGCCACATCGGATGAAGCGATTACTGATAAGAGGAATAATCGCTGAGTGATAAGAGAGCTGAATACAAAATTGGAGAAATGAGGAAACTGCAAGTGCGGTAACGGGCGGTAAAATATACCCGCATGTCTGTCAGTGCACATGTGCACGATTCATGGCACCTCCTATCACTTCTCAATTCTCAATTCTCTGTCCTGGATGCGTATACCGTATAGTATCTTCCAGTTCCAAACATTTTTCAAGTCATTAGGAGTGAAAATGATTATACATATAATCGATAACTCAAACTATTAACAATTAATGATAATTGACAGGAATATATGATCCAAACAGGACCAAGCGCTTAAACTTTTAAATTTTAAACATGTCTTCGTAGGTCGATTATACATAAGTATTTACAATCACATGCGAAAGAAACCACACAAGTAGATTTCTGTTTAACCTATTAATCTGCATTTTGTAAATTTCAGAATTTCAGTTCTTACGACTACTCAGCTCACCAAAAACCACAAAAAAAATTTGAACCACCTCCAACAGTAATTAGGCTACGAGAATCTCCACCAATTTCACAAAGCTTCAGTCCAGTATATCGATCGCAACCAGCTGCCGACACTATAAAAGGAGGATTCAGAATGAGAGGAGATCAGAAATGGCCACCTCCAGAATATAAAGCTCAAGCAGAAGCTGAAAATCAAGCTCGACTTGAACTAGCTCGTGGTCCTGTATTTAGACCTTTGAAAGTTAAAAAGGACTACATGCCATTTTTCGCCAAAAATGCATTACCGAACACTTATCCGGGTTATAAAGCTCCACCTGGAACGCAGCATTACTCGGAGCCACCAGTAACGCAATACTGATTTGTGATTTTGTTCATTTTTTTGCCTGTTTCTTTTTTTTAAATTTTACTTGTAACTACGAGTATAATGAAATTCCTTTATTGTAAGTTTACGTAATTGTTGTGTAATTCATAAGGATTTTATAAATCAGGGCAATGTACAAGATAGAATTATCGCGTTTCAAAATATCGAATTCGCTTTTGACCTACATTCAAATATTTCTCTCTCAAATTAACACCTGTAACGCCTTACCGTATCAGTAATTTTATTAATATACTTTTGTAACGACTCATTACCCATCTACTTGAATTGTGATTTATGAAATAAATATTTATAAGCAGTTATCTTAAATTACATAATGAATATTCGCAGGAAAAAAAAGCAAAAAAATCAAATTAGAATAATTTATTGATAAATAAAAAAAGTAAAAAATAACACAGAACTTTCGTTGCAAATACTAAAACAATAGCATAAAAAAATGCAAAAAAAGCAAGTAGGTATAAAAGTAAAAATGAATTATTTTAGTCTTTAACTAATTCGATGATTTAGTGACTTTAAATTAGTACAAATTAAAAAAAAAAGGAAAACATGGCCGGATAATAAAAGAACAAATAACATTAGTAACATATAACATATAAATGCAAACATCTGAAAAAAAGAAACATTAATGAGTATTTAAATTTTACGTTTAACATACTTACGTAATACGTACAAGATTTTTTAAATTAACAATTGTATAAAGCAAATATCTATACATTTTATAACGAACAAAAAAAAAATACTAAATAAGGAAATAGTGAAATATAGTAGTTTCAATATTTCATTGTTTTTGCCCGAATTAAGACAAATTGAAGCGCGAACTTAAAACTAATATGCGAATTTATTTTGATTTTTAAGAAACAAAACATCGTTTTGACTACTTATTATCATCTTTTGAAATTTTTGGCATTTTTCACAACCAAACTAGCATTATGAATGGAAAATCCGTATAAATCCTATCACAGCTAAGAACTTTTTTCGTTTAGAAAAAAAAAAATTAAAAAAATAACATAACACTGAACATTTAAATCTACCGAATATCAGACTTCTTCACTTTTATTTTTTGTAATACTGAAAAAGTAGCAAATTTCACAACCAAAACTTATCGTCAGAGGTGAAATTTACTTGAATATGTTATTAAAGAAGCATTTCACAACACAAAATAGTAAATTTAAGCAAGGGAATTTTCCTACGTTAATTTTCAAGCTTACATTAATTCAGATACAAATTGAGGTTGACCTTCTTTATTCATTCGTAGTTCAGATCTAGCTCTCAACAATTCGGTGGTATCGGTCGGACCCTCGGGAACTTGGAAAGTACATCCTTGAAATCCTAACGCGGCTTCAATCATCTATAAAATGCATCACACGTGATTATTTCAATTGAAAAACGAACAATTTTCAAATCTTCTATTATACCGCTGAAATTTGAATTACCTGTTGACTATGAGAACTAGTTTTGTCTAGCGGCAAAACTGACCCTCCTAATGTAGCGTAATCGCCAGGTCCCATCGATAACATTGTATTTACGGAGTTCCGTCTTGCCGGATGTTGTATGGTAGCATAAGTATTATCAACCTAGAATAAAAAAGAATTATAATTCGCTCTTTTGCTTGTGAACTAGAGATATAAATTATGTAAAACGGTTCATCAAAAAATTGAAATTTTGCATAAACATACCACTGATGTTTCATCGCTTCCACGTCTGTCAAATGTAGCAGGGGGAGGTAAACGATTTGCCTCGGGTTCACAAAATACTTGCATAGTCAACTCTTGTTCTTCATAAAGTTTCAATTTTCTAAAAACGAAAAAAAAAAGAAAAAATCGTAAAAAAGATTCAATAGATAATTCCAACTCGAAATTGAACAAAATAGTCGTACTGTTCGATCCACAATGGATTCTCCGTCGTACTTAAATCGTCGATAATAGGTTTTTTGATTAACATATCACACTTCATATCCAATGGCTCCATGACAATCCTAAATAAAAATTCGAAGTTTACGATACATGAATTAAAAAATCATTTACGCTACAAATTTCGTCATGGTGAATAAAAAACAGAGTAAAAACGATAATAATTAAATTCGTTCAGATAGTGCGATTTCATCATACCAGTGCCTAAAACAACAGCATAAAATGAGAACACTTGCGCATCCCACAAACAACACAATGGCTAATGCAACTAAAGCTGCTAAAGCAGGTTCAAACGGTTCATTGGGTTTTTCGACGTAAGCGGGCTATAAAAAAGAAATCGAATTAAGAACGTTTACGCGAGTGTTTTGAAATGCATCACAAAGCCAAGTTATGAGTGCACTTGTTTGCAGTTGTAAAAAGTGAGAATTTGCACTCACCAACACATTTTCAATGGCGAAACCAGCGTAGTCGTCTTTTAAATAATCGTATTTAGCATCAATTATTCTTAATACTTCAGGAATAGTGACGATAGTTTGCGTATCGTTATTAATCATATGCAAATACATGTCACTCCTACGTACAGAAAACATTTCAACGTTTTTATTTATTTTTTTAAATCTTAAATATTTAATTAAACTATTAACTAACCAGTCGTGTTGAGTTTGTCCATTTGAATTTACGTGATATCGTAATGCATCTACCACGACGACATTTCCTGTGGCATTTGATAACTGGGAAGCAATTTTATGTATCTTGGATTCCACTTCTTTCGGAGATCGTGATAATATAACTCTAGCTAGTTGTTGCGACTCGTACACCCAAATCTAAGAAAAAAATAAAAATAAATAAACGAATAAATAATTTTGGATATTGAAAAAAAAACGCATTTAAACTTGAAAATTTGGCATACATTTAAAATAGCGATGGCTTCACGATTTGGCGGAGCTGTTTCACGAGCTATAACATGTAATTCAAATCTATCTTGGTTGTATTCAGTGACAAAATCGGCGGTGGTAATTTTTCCATGAGAATTAATAGCAAATGGGCTGGGGATAACAGACCCAGAAGATTTATTTGATCCGCTTTTGTACAAATTCGAAGCGCCAATTTCGTAGTGAATGTCAGCGTTGATAGCCTCGTCTGTGTCATTGGCTTTCAACACGGTTATGGTTTCGCCCATGGGAGCTTTCGCATCGATACCTAAATAAAGTCAAAAATTAGCAATTCCAAAGTTTTCAAAAATTTTCTATTTCGAATCGAAAATCAATTCACCAGCATAATAAACTTTTCTTTCGAAATAAGGAGCGTTGTCGTTTTCGTCTTTGACAATAATTATAGCACGAGCAATCGTTGGATCGCCTTTGGCGATTATTTCGTTCTAAACAGACGACAATCATAAGCATTTTTCAACGGTTAAAACATAAAAAAAAAATTACCGGATAACTCACAGGAGCCGAATTATAATTAGGATTATTAGTAGCTTTTATGTAAAATTCGTGTGACGTATTACGCTCTCTGTCCAAAACACCCAGAACATAAATTGATCCGTCGCGACGATCAAGTTTAAACATCCCTTCTTCGTTTCCTTTTATTATATAATAGTAGACTTTGGCGTTATCTCCTTCGTCGGGATCTTCTGCTTGTACTTTACCTAGAAAATCAGCAAGTTTGTCGTAGTCTATTATGCATCATGAGACTACGAAATGAAAACGAATCAATTACCCATTAAATAATTCGGGGAATTATTCTCATTCACTGTGAATGTATATTCTGAAGTACCCTCTTTATTTGTAACAAACATAGGCTTATTATCGTCGATATCCTTCAAAATAATATTTAAATATTGCGACGTTTCGTAGGTGGTTTGTGTTCCATGATCTTTTGCGACTAAAATTAGCTGTCGAACAAATTTTAATTAAACATAGACGCCTTCTTCGTTTCACGTAGGATGTGAAGAATTACCTCATAAGAAGCTTTCTTTTCTCGATCTAAACTAATTAATGTTCTCAATTCGCCGTTATTTTCATCGATACTAAATTCGTTGGTTGATTGGGTGATGTTATTTCCGATTTTGAAATGATACGTAACACGGCCATTTTCGCCGGGATCTTTATCTTCGGCGTATACTTTCATAACTAAATGATTAACTTCCACATTCTGAAAATATCAATTAACATACGTTTTTTGAAGGAAAATTTAAATCACCAAGTTGAAAAGTTTTTAAAACAAGAAAAAAAAGTAATTTACACCATCAACGAAGAATTTAGCAAATATGTTAAAATTACTTCAAAATGCGACATAAAACTTACTTCAGGAATTAGTACCGAAGCATTGCCAGAAGAGGGTTCTTTAAACAATGGTTTATTTTGATTTACATCTAAAACATTAACATCGACTTGCGCTGTGTCGGTGAATTTCCCATCGGTTACTTCAACCGTAAGCTTGAATGATTTAATCAAACCTAATAGCGAACGTTTCGGATACAAAATTCCTGTATTTGATTCCATATAAAACGCCTCTGTAAATAGAAATTAATCGTGTTAATAAACCGGAACAAACTTGTTGAATTTTCAACTCACCTTCGTCGTTTCCGTTAACAATATGATATCGTAAACGATTAGTTTCATCTTTATCTTCAGCATACAAACGGACAATAGGTGAAGCAGGAGAGTAAGATATAGTTTCTACTATATTAGCTGAATACTGATGCTGCGTAAGAACTGGAGCGTTGTCGTTAATATCTTCGATTTTTACGTGTACCTAAATAATACATTTTATAAATAAATTTCCTCCAACGTGCGTCTTCTACGAGAGATATTTCTTACAGGAACTATAACAGATTTAGATTCTTCTTTCGGCGCTAAATCTGTAGCTTCTACTTCTAAAATAATTTCAGGAACTTTTTCTCGATCTAGCACGACCGAATTAGCAACTTTTATTTCTCCGGTGTTTTCGTTAATTGTAAAATCACTGGCGTAATCTCCTCTCAACGAGTACTTGATGCGACCAAAATCATCGGCGTCGCCGTCGCTTGCGGATACTTTAACTACGAATGTATCTTTTGGCGAATTTTCTTTAACGGCAGAAAAGTATTCAGACTACAGAAAAGTTACGTTTTTTTCATCAAACACGACATTTTTATTACGTACATTTTATAAAATTTCAGTAAGAAATTTTATTTCGGGACTTACTTTGTCAAAAACAGGACTTATATCGTTGATATTAATGACGTTGACCATGACATTAGCCGCAGTTGATAACTGAGGCTCTCCAATGTCATATGCTAATAATGTAAAATTAATCGATTGAACTTTTTCAAAATCTATTTCCTTTTTCGTATAAACCGTTCCTGAAGCAAAAACCACAATTTTATGTAACAACACACGAGATACTGAATAATTTCAAAAAAGAAAGTTCAACTGAACCTGTCGTTCTGTTGACGTAGAAATATTCAGATTCTGGTTCAATAGCATAATGATCGATATCTGAATCCTCATCAGAAGCAGAAAACGGTCCAAGGATTGTATCGACTGGTAACCCTTCTTGGATTTGAGTTACATAGAATGGATTCATTTTCGTCCATGGAGGAGCGAATACAGGCGGAATATCGTTAATATCCAATATGGTTACCATGAGAGTTCCTGTGTAATGATAAACCAAAATATTCGATATAATTTAGACCAACGAATCACGATCTAACAAAACTCCACCTACCGTTGCCTTTCTGTTCATATTTAGCGCTAGTATCGTAAACAAAAACAGCTAATGTGACAACTACGGCGACATCTCGTCGTAATTCCTGGGCAACAATAATTTCTCCGGTTTCTTTATCAATTTCGAAAAATTCCTGTTGAACAATGAATAACACACGTTTCAGAAATAAGCATGCTATTACTTTGATTTCACTCGAATAGCAAAAAATACTTTATAAGATTCATCACTGATGATTTTCTTTCCATATTTATCAACAGCGGTGATGGGATCTGCAAATTCGAAATTCAAAGCTGCCGTATCGTTGATGTCAGGATCAGCGGCAACCATTTTATAAAATTTTGTTCCGATTTTAGCGTCTTTTGGAATCTAAAAAATTATACGGATATAATTTTCGTGAAAAAAAAACGAAATGAAAGAAAGAAAATTATTCACTTCGGCTCTTTGCAATGGCGGTTCAAAATAAGGATTTTTATCGTTCGTGTTGAGAATATTAATCTGCACAGCAGCGGTACCAGTCAACATAGGAGTGCCTGAAAAATTAAATAAACGGCAATTAAAATTTACGCAATCTAAAATTAGCCGAAATTAAAGTTGAACTATTTTCATAATGAAAACCAACTATCTCACACTAATAAAATAATGTAAGATTCACCTCCATCTGTTGCTGTCACCGAGATATTGTAAAAATTTCTTCGATCAAAATCCAACTTGGAATTTACGTTAATCACTCCTGTTTCTGAATCGATAGCAAAATCGTTATAAGATCCTTTTTCAAAACGATATGATAGTTTTGCATTTATTCCGGAATCACGATCGAAAGCGCTTACTTTGAGAATTTCTGTACCTACAAATGAGAGTGAAAGAAAATAAACAATTGATCGAGCTAATATAAAAATATCAATGATGTAAATACCAATTTCTGAATCTTCTAAAATTGTGACATTGTATATTTTATTTAAAAATTCCGGTTGATTATTATTGACATCGAGAACCAGAACATTGACCGTGGTTTCATTTCTGAACAATCCATCACTTGCCTAAAAACGGACGATTCACGGAATTAATAGAAATCGCAAATTGAATAACTCCTCAAGATTTTCTTACGGTAACGGTAAACGTAATGACGTCAGATTCCGGATTACGTGCGATACCAGTTTCACTCAATACAATTAATTCTCCAGTAATGTGATCGATACCGAATAATCCTTTGACGTGTTCGTCTAATATCGAATACGTAATACCAGCTGTCTTATCAGCATCTTCGGCCTAATAAACAAAATTAATGTAATATTGATAATTTACAACACTAATATGACAAAAAGTTGAACGTACTTGAACAAAAAATGCTGGTTCGAACTTCATAGCCCCTTCATTTATCAACGCTGTGTAATTTTTCGATTTAAATACCGGAGGGTTATCGTTACTATCCGATATAATAATTTGTAATGGCACAAAAGTACTAAAACCATGACCTTCATCATCGGTTGCCTGCATAAATCGTAAATGCGAATTGTTAAACTGAGTAATTAGTTTTTACGCGTTTAAGATTTTTTAATAAACCAACTTTATAATTGAAAAAATATTTTGAATTGCTTTCATAGTCAAGACAGGGTGGCTTTCCTGGATGCGTACATAAAGCAACTGTTATCACACCAGTTTTTTTATCTACATTAAATCTGAAAATTAAAAACAATAGGTTGTAATTTAAAATAAATAAACAGTTAGTTAACTAAATTTAAAAAGATACCTGTCAGCACCATCGCCCACGAGCTCATAAATGATACTATTTTTTCCATACATATCGCTATCCCTATCAGTAGCAGTAATATTTGCCACAATGGTACCAGGTAATGCAGATTCACTGATGGTAGCCACATACGACGGATTTTCAAACTTCGGTGCGTTATCATTCGTATCCAAAACCTCAACAGTAATTGTGGAAGTTGATGAATGCTTCATTGAGCCATGCATTTCTTCAGCAATGACCTACGAAAGAATATTAGGTAATATATAATGAAAATATTTTCATAAATTCTTTTTATAACGAATTATTATAACGTACCAATATGATGAACTTTCTTTGATTAATATTTTCATAGTCTAACGAGCCATTACTAGCTAACTTAACGTTGACTAAAGTAGATCCAATTGCTGTAGTAGGTTCTATAGTAAACGCTCCAGAAACGTCTTCCAAACGTAAAGAAAATGCTGAATTATTTCCCTACCGCAAAAATATGCATAGAAATTTAAATACATATACGATGAAAAACGGTTTTATTTTTAGATTTATAGGTACGTACGATATCGATATCGGTCACTCTCATATTTAAATTGGGCAACGGAGAACCAGGTGGTGAATTCTCCGTGATATTGACGTGAAATTCGTTTTTATTAAATTTAGGAGCTTCGTCGTTCACATCTCGAATGGTAATAGAAATAACCGCTGTGGTACTAGAATTTTCTTCGTTAGAAGCACTTTCATCAACTATTTCATGGGCCTAGACAATTGAAAATAAATTAGACAAGGTAACGTGATTTGATTTTTTTCAATCAATCATAAAAAAATACGGGAATAAATTCTCATTAAAGGTATGTACCTTGACCGTTAATGACACAACACCATTAGTATCACTCAGTACTTCTCTATCTAAAGGCTTCGCAGTGCGAATTTCTCCACTGTTACTATCGAGTATGAAAAAGTCGTATGGATCTAGAAAAACAGTTTTACATATTAATTTGTATAAAAATAATTGTTTTCTAAATATCTTTACTCACTAGAGACGAGGCTGTATATTATGGCTCGAGGTTCACCTCTATCACCATCCTTTGCTTGAAGAGTTAAAACGTGTGTTCCTATCGTGGCGTTTTCTTCGACGATAGCAGTCAAAGAGCTGAGGAATATTGGAGGCGAATTTTGCACATCCAAAATGTGTACTTCACACGTGGTATTTGATCGATATTTACCGTCCTAAGTTAGAAAATAAAAATAAAGATTAATACTTAATTCAAAAATATAAAGACAAAAATAGCCAAAAACCATACTCAAAGAATAACGTAAATGAAAGAATGAAATAATTTCTAACTTCAGAAACGTAGGATCTAGTTTTTTGGATTATGCATCAAAATTTCATTTAATTCTTACCCAAGCTACTAATAAAAATTCATAACTTTCTTCATCATCGTAATTTAACTTTTCTTTCAATACTAAACCACCTAGGAAATAACTTTCGGTACTGTTCAAGTTGGTGACTTCAAAAATTTTGCATGCATTAGCACGAGTTGATTCTTCGCATGTTACTTCAAGTGGGTCACCAACGCTGTCCTCATCTTCAGCAATGATACTCTGAAATATGGTACTTCCCAAAGGAGTATCTTCAGCCAAATGTATTTTATAAGGTGCCTAAAAATTTAAACATTCAATATCTTGTAATACGTTTCTTTTCTACGAAAACATAAAATTTAATCTTCAAACCTTTAAAAAAATTGGTGCGTTATCATTGACATCTCGAATAATGAAATTAATTCTATCTTCGACAACGTTATTATTATAAGTACCTTCAACTTCGTCTTCGATTGTAATTACAAGTTGCAAAGACGAGTTCACCTTTTCAAAAACGAAAATGGCGTGATAAGTAGGAGAGTTTTAGTAAGTAATAGACATTTTCCTGATTATCAAAATTTTCCACAAAATCAAGCTTACTTCTCTATTCAAAGGTTTTTCCAATTTTACAGCACCTGTGATTGGATCAACGGAAAACAAATCAGTCTCTTTAATACCATAACGTAATTGAGATCCTTCAGGGTCGGAGCCCGTCAAATTTCCGATTATCGTGCCTACTGGGGTGTCTTCCGGTATTACAGTGTTATCCAAATTCGATTCAAATATAGGTGATTGATTACATCGTGTCACTGAAAGCAATAAATGATTAAATCAAGGGCAGTGAAACTTTTCGGGAAAAATAGAAGATGCAATTTGAATATTTACCGATGAAAAAAGCATTGAGAACGAGTAGAACGCCTACGTGCCTTGACATACTGAATTTAATACTGAACAGTTTCATTCAACTAAGACAATGCCTACAATAAGATAAAGCTCAAGTTAACACAATAACAGAAATTTGATACTTCGAATCTTTTATTAATTATAAAAACAAGTAGGTCACTCAGGAAACACTTTATTCAGGAAATGTTTCTTAATGACTTCAAAACTTTTATTCAAAAAGTTGAATAACTACTCAGAAAAATATTAGATTTGAATAAATTAAACCTTACGGTTGCAATAATTTTCTTCAACTCATTATTTGATGAGTTCTGTTTCGAATTAGTTGGACATGTAGCAATACATGACTGATAATTAAATAAAAAAGCGTGTACATTTTTGCACTAAGCGCTACAAAAACCACATTACGAACAGAAAAACATTAAATCAGTATAACACAAAAGGTAATAATATAACTTAATCTAAAATTACTAATGAAGGATAATTATAAAATTGAGATGCGAGATGAGATTACATAATTTTTATAGTGTTCTGTATTTGTTTATGTTGAAAACAGGAAAAATGATAAACAGTTATACGAAACGAAAATTTGAACCAGAAACTGCAAATCGAACGGTGTTGATCGAACCGGTTTTTTTGTCATTAAAATGAAGCTATTTCCATGATCTCCATGGAAAAACTCGTTCCTTAGCAGCGGTAATATACGAATTAGTAATATGGCGGTAATACGGGTAAGTAAAGCGGTAAATGCAGTAATACAGAAGTCACGACTTCATCCGGAGCCTCATTTTTATTCAAATTTAAATGTACATAATAATGTAGGTATCTATAGTTTATTAGTTTTAAGTATTAAAGTATATTATATTAATACTCAAAGGTGTAAAGGGTGTTTTTTGCATATTGAAACTACAGGCATACAGACAGTACGCTAGTCGAGAGCACGTATGGTCTGATTAATTAATGTCGCATATTTGTAGTGTTCATCAAAATCTCTGAGAAATAAAAAGAAGCTGCATTCCTTTGCATCAGAAACTTGAGACGTAAACTCGAATTTTTCAAGAAAAGAGGCAAAATTTTTCAATACCAAATTATTTTTATTTCACCAATTTATATACTCGTACATACATAAGTAGTTAAGTACATACAGTGCACATGTTGATGTAAATTTACCCCATAGACTTTTGGAAAATTATACTTCGTGCATCGTCAATAATTCAACGTTATGGTTGGACGAAATGCCATCAAAAATGTCGATGTATCGAGTTTTTCATAAAATTGACAAATATCATTACGCTGTTGTTTCACAATTCACATTGCCTAAACAATTCATTATTGTTTTTCCAATATTTTAATCATTAAACGTGAAATTTCGTGCAAACAACTCATAATTTTACTTGAAAAATCAACCTATAGACGAAGAGTTCAACTTCGGTTTCCCCTTCTCTCAACTTCTGATTGTCAACGTACTTTTTTTCATTTTGTCAGCGATAAAAAAACTTCAGTAACTAATTACTGAAGCATTTATTTTCTGACACATATGTACATGTAGATAACTTCATACTCCACGCTGAATGCAGGGTACAGTCGAGATAGCACATCGTGGTTCAAAATTCGTCCACGTGTTCCCAGTGTAATGACCTTAATTATCTTTAAATATTTATCTAACATACAGTATTCTCGCTCATTATGTTTCACTACGAGCGCACAACTTCCAAGCGACATTCTTATCGCTAATAAAAAGGAAACAAACGCTTTGATAAAGTATTGACTTTGCTGGTTATCGAAAAATATTTGTAACATGTGGGAGTGTTCCAAATTTTCAATCCATTACATACTCGTATCAAGAGATTTAGAAACTGTAAGTGGGGGGTTCGTAAAATGGTTTTGGCCGATATCTTAATTTAAAAAATTTAACATCGTATCAATTTAAAAAAATTTAATATCCACGTCAAACTTCGGGTGTACAATTACATAAAATAAAAAAAAAATACATAGGAATTAAAAATCAAACACTTTTTCAGTTTTGTGTATGTGCACCAAATGCAAACACGTTCTTTCCAAAGCATTACATCTAACAATATCCTTAATTATAATCATTCTCTAACTAATAGAAAAAAATCTAACAAATAAATTTCGATTGCCGTTCATACAGCTTAGCCTTAAATTGTAACAATTTGTTGATCATTAATATGTACCATTTACATTTTAATGTACTTCTAAATTATTGAATTTACGTTAAGTTAAAAATCTTTAAAAAGTACGCCGCTAACTCGAAAATACTAGTTGATTTGAAATAAAAAGTTGTTCATTGAGCAGAGAATTGTAATTGCAAAATAATTGTTATGGAACTTCGAATACAATTTTGTTTTAAACTTAAAATAAAAAATCCCACTAAATGAAACATATCAACGTCAAAGCAATCTGAACACAATGCGATTATAATTAAAATAATGCAAATTAGTTTTAATTGGAGATCGCGTAACTGGAATCTCTCAACAACAATAAACAAATGTTCTAAAATGTACTGATGGGAAAGGAATATATATTTAAGATAAAATTAAAAAACCACACTAAATTAAAGTACAAACATTTAAAAAAGACGAAAAAAAAAATACATTTAAATCAACCGTGAAAAGAATATAGCATTTTACGCAGGCTTCTGGGATCCTTTTTTACCGATCAATGACTTGTGAATGTGAGGTATTACACCTGTAAAGAAACATAGAAGATGACATATAATAGAAATTTGAACACAGGTTTCGAGGTAAAACAAAAACCAAAAATTCCCATAATACGTAAAAAAAACTAATAAGACTTTTAAAGAGCGTAATACAAAAACACGACATAATTTTATAAAACTTTTACCTCCTCCGGCAATAGTGGCTTTTATAAGACTGTCTAATTCTTCATCTCCTCTGATGGCCAATTGTAAATGTCGAGGGGTGATTCTTTTTACTTTCAAGTCTTTTGAAGCATTACCCGCTAATTCCAAAACCTACAGTGGATGGGTAATTTCATATTATTATCGATAAAAGAATCATTTGTAAATCACAATTGTTGAAAAACATTAACCGAACGTCACGTAAATTCATGTTAAGTTACCTCAGCAGTCAAGTATTCTAAAATTGCGGCACTGTATACAGCAGCTGTAGCACCTACTCGGCCATGACTTGTTGTTCTGTTTTTCAAATGCCTATGTATTCTACCAACGGGGAACTGTGAAGCACAAATTGAGGAAATGTTAGTTTAAAATAGTTCATATTTCACTGAAAAACTTGAAAATAATTTCCATTTAGTGGAATCTTCGACAGGATGATGAAAACACATCACCGGAAGAAACATTCCACTTCATATTCAATAATTTTCAAGAATCAGAGAGATTCTGCAAGTATATAGAAAATAAATGAAAAAAAAACGTGTATTGCATCAATTAAAGATAGCGTAAAAAAAACTGGATAACAACGAGTAACAATGAATACCTGTAATCCGGCTCTTGCAGATCGTGATACAGCTTTTGCTTTTGATTTGCCTGAATCTTTACCAGCTTTTCCACCAGCCTAAATACGTTTAAGTACATTAATAGGTTAATTATCCGTCTGACTTCATATTGGAAAACAATTTATCAAACAGGTTACGAACGCCTTTAGACAGTTCGTTACGGCAATCGTAGAAATGTAAATTGTACATACCATTTTTGAATAGCCTTTCGATTATGTATACTTAATTTAACCGCACTCACAATCGAACCTCATCCGTTAAACTTGAACTACATAAAATGCTAACGCGCCAAAAGAAGATCTCGGATAAAGATAATGGCTGCCGTCACGTGACTACTCACATAAAAGCATTATGTTTTTTACATGAAAATGAAAGAAAACGATTATTTTAAATCAAATATCACAGTGAAAATAACGCAGATGCGTAGATTTAGATTTAAATGGAGCATGAGTTCCCGCAGTGTTGCCAAAGTTCCAACACTTTCCTCTGCTGTTTTAGCAGTTTGAAAATTTTTTTTGTGCCTCCTTTATCATTTTTTTTACGATAATTTTATTATCAAAAATTCTAAATTTTGAAAATCACTATTCCTGCATAGAATTTGGGTTTAAAACGGAAAATTCGTCTAAAATTTTAAGTTATTCTGCATTCAATAGTTTTTTTTTATATCTGCATTCTGCAATCCGATGTCAACTCATCAAGAATTCTTTTTAATAATATTTAACTTAATCGTAATTTGAGCAAACGTAGTAAATCATTTTCAATTTTAAAATATGGATATTTCGCTTGAACAATTTGATTCTCCAAATTTTGACTCCAGCAAATGTAAAGGCTATTACCTGTTTAAGTATGTATTATGGGGAATGATTTCATGATCTCACTTATTTTTGATTAAAGTTGTTAAAGAAATATCTCATGGCTGTGTCGGAGGAGCAGAACTCCAACAACAACGAAATGCAATTCAGAATTTGGCCGATGAAACGAGTAATCTTTTGAAAAAAAATGTTTATCGCAATTATACATTGTTTATAGAAACCTCTAAAGAGATATCACGTAAGTTGATTACTTTGAAAGTATTGTATTTCAAGAAATGAGCTACCGAATTGTGATTCTTAATCCAGGCTTAGAAGGGGATATGTATCAGTTATCACATTTACTCTCAGAACAAAGATCGTTATTAACTACATTAGCTACAACTTCAATGTTTGAAGACCAGAAAAGAATTCATTTAAGTGAAACTGAAAGTAAAGATGAAGATGAAAACGCTGATATGAAAAGAAGGCAAGCCCTTTCAGATGTAGCTGAAAAAATTGAAGGTTGCATCGTATGTACACCTTTTTTTTTCGATAACTTCATCCATTGTGTTCATTTCTGATATAAATCTATACTTTTTTCAGAACTTGACTGAAAATTCAGGTCGTCAGTATATATACGAAGGAGATTTGACTGAACTTGATGCCTTAGATAATTCACAGATTTGTAAATTACGCGCTTATTTACTTTCTGATGTCTTATTATTGGTTTCAACTATTACTAGCAGGTGACTCATCTTATGTTCGGAAAAAAATTTATAGATCAATATTTGATGACCTAAAACAATTTTTTTTTGAACAGACGGTCGCCGGTCAGATACAAATTAGAAACTGTGTATGATGTTGGCAACTTGGCTATCGTCAATGTTAAAGATGTGAAAAATGCATTAAAACTGTTGGCATTTCCAGATACCAGAGTTTTTCAAGCTTCCAATTCACAAGCTAAGGTAGAATAAACATCTATTAATTATAAACTTGTACCTTATGTAAATTCTTTTATTATAGAAAGAATGGTTGGAGAAATTTGACGAGGCCAAAAAGTTATCGACGCCGGGACATAACAGAAAACGCGCAAGCATAAGCATGGAACAAAGATCTCCTGCTCGAAATATTAACGTTGAATCATCCAATCGTTAGTGTTGACGTTTTCATCAGTTTTCAACTTTAATTCCCTCGTATGGTTATTATTCAGAAGTTAATTACCTCTGTTTACACCAGCATTTGATGAGGTTGAAGATGACGTTGACAGCAGTGAAACAGTGCCGGACTGGCTTTTAGAAGTTGCCGAAGATTTAGACGTGTTGATCGTTGAAAGACACTTCGAAGACGCTTACTCTCTTATTGAAAAAACTAGAACATATTTGAAAGAAAATCCACCTAGTAATGAGATTTTAGTTCAGGACATTCAGTAATAAATTAAAAAATTCATTTTCCAAGCGAAACAAAATTTTTGGAGTTAACATTTTTTGCCTTCTAGAGGCAAAGTGGATATTCGTGTGAAAGCGTTAACACAGATTCTTACGAAAGAATTAGAAGTAAATCCAGATAAATCTCACCAAGGAGGTCTTCGTGCTGCCCGAAGAGCAGTTCGTTTGTTGAATACTCTTCAAAAATCGACTCAAGTGAATATCATATCCCCTACTTGTTTTCCTTTTCTCAAAGAAGTAAAAATTATTGTTTTTATGTTTTAGGCATGTGATTTATTTTTGAAATTGTGCAGTAACATGTTAAAATCTCAAATGCTTACTGTTAAGGGAGAAACAACGAATGCATTTTATGTTCGACAGCTTTCTTCGGTGTTTTTTTCCAATTTATGTAATATGGCTAAAGAATTCCAGAACCAGGCATTTCCAAATAATCCGTATTGCGCATCATGTTGGCACTCTTCCTTTTTTTGGAATGTTAACTTTTAGTTTTCTTTTGTTTCATGATATATCATTTTTAGCATTCGTTGTGTGGTGTACGAAAGAAGTTAGCAATTTTGTATCCAGGCTAATCAGGCAAGTGTTTCTTCCTCAAGTATCTTTGGCAATCTTGCATAAATGTATTGAACACCTGAAATTGTGTAGTAAGCAGGTTTGTGTTTTCTGAAATTGTGCTAATGTCCTCATTCTTCGCTGTCATTTGTAATCATAAAATGTTTTGATTTAGTTATCAGATTTCGGTATTGATGTAATTTATCTGATAGACGGGCATTTAAGAACTCCTCTTACAAGAATTATGTTGGAAACTCGTAACAAACTAGCAGAAAGTATCAATGTGAAAATCGCTGAAGAGAAGTGGGAATTGACCAACTTGAAATCCAAACAACAAGCCGAAAAATTGGTATCAGAGTTCGATAGTTTAGGGATTTCAGGAACTGAGAAGTACATCCAAGGTAAAATTTTATTTTGTATGAGTTTTCTCCCAAATTGATTTTCAAAAAATGTGTTCATTTTTACTTCAGATGTTCACTATTTTCAACTTACGAGTAATGTGATATGGTTTTGTCGTGTGTTTGTTCAATTCATTGAAAATTCGGCGTTTGAAATTGCCAGCATCGAATACGATATCGAGCAAGCGGTTTGTGATATACTACTCCGATTTATTGAACAAATTATTCAAGCGTTATTCAATGATTTGAGTAAAATTGAAGTAAATAATCATTTTTTCATGTACCATTCGAGTAATTTTGTACAATATAAATTTTTCTTTCAATGCGACAGAAACGAATTATAGAAGTAAACGGAAAATTTCTCGCCGAAGAGTTCATACCATTCTGTGAAGCTGTGTATAAAAAACGACACAAATGCGTTTCCGTCAAATTAAAGCAAATAAGAAACGAATTTAATGATTCGTTGAATGAAAACACCACTACTAGATGAATTTGATACACATATCATAATTAAATGTACGTCATTTCTATATTTTTTATCTTAATCATTACATTGTAAAAATGTTCTATTTTTATAATTTTATTTAGATGATATATGTAGTTAGGCAACAATGTTATGAATGATTAAATTTTTGTTCACTTATTAAAAAAATATATTACACATTTATTTACAAATTTCTGACATTTTCTTCAACTGAAATCAAAAATCCAACTGCTTTTACGGAGCTGAATGATGAATTAAACACAATTTGATTGGTCAAGGTGATCAATTATTACATCAGATTTTTAATGAATAGTCGAACCGCACGAATTTTGCTTCAATGTAGTAAAAAATAATAATTACATAAATTTATATTATCGTAGGACAACTACGAAACTAATAAATGACGTCCAAACAGAAAAATTAACGATGTAAATTCACTTATTTAGAAAATTACTCAAAGTCTTAAATCTACAAACACTAAATTAAATGACAAACATCCAGAAAAAAGCCGAAGTCATAAAATTTTAAATTTATAAATGTTATGCGAGTTTTTGATTCCCTTTCTTTCCTATTAATGACTTGTGGATATGAGGAATAACACCTAAAAAATAATGAAGATGAGTAAATCAAAAAAATGCAACCGCGAAAATTTTTACATCAAATACCAACCTCCTCCTGCAATGGTGGCTTTAATCAAACTGTCCAATTCTTCATCACCTCTAATAGCCAACTGCAAATGTCGAGGAGTAATTCTTTTCACTTTCAAATCTTTTGACGCGTTTCCAGCCAATTCCAAAACCTAAATGAGTAAGGAATTTCGTTTTAAAATTAAAAATGAAAAAAAAGTTCAAATAAATATTACGTAAGGAAAGAACACATGAATCAATCAAGTACTCTGATGAAAACTACGTTACCTCTGCTGTTAAATATTCCAAAATTGCAGCGCTATATACAGCAGATGTGGCTCCAACTCGACCGTGACTTGTGGTTCTGTTTTTCAAATGCCTATGAATTCTGCCGACAGGGAACTAAAACACGGAATTTGAATTTATTAGCTACATTTGAAGAAGTAAAGATGATGAAATTCAACCACAGATTAACATCATTCCACTAATGATGCTAAAGAACCATATGTACGAAGAAAGAATCAAAATTAACAAACTTCAAGCAAATTCGTACAGTGTACAAAAAAAAGGGCAGGAAGAATCGTGAAATAGATTAGTTACATATATAATTCTACTGAATTACGTGAATACCTGTAATCCAGCTCTAGCAGATCGTGACACAGCTTTCGCTTTCGATTTACCCGAGTCTTTACCAGCTTTACCACCAGCCTAACAATGAAACAAAATATAAATTCAATGATTCTCTATATTCCACTGGTACAATAAGACAACATAAATAAAAACATGAGTGGATAACGTCGTTATCTGATATTGATTTAACCGTGAAAAATTAACAATCGTAATGAAATGAAATACATACCATGATCAATTATACTTTATTCACTTAAGAAAATTTTCAAATTCAAGATTAATATGCGTGATTATTACAAATCAACAATTCATGAATTACCGTTCAATACTATACCAAACACCAAGCATAAACGCGCCAAAAGAAACGATGCAATGAAGCTTACAACAAAATCATAAAGATAGCAAGTTAAATTTCACAGTGAAAACGAATTAAACAGAAGTTGTTTTTTACGTTTTATTGTCCGTAGTGTTGACGTATAGAAGCGCCATTATCGTTTTCTAAAAGTAGGATGCTACGTGGATAGGTTGGTAGACAGAAGACAGAAGAAAACCGAAAAACTTTTTTTTTATTTCATTTTTTAAAATACTTTCTTCTTTTCTTTTCTTTCTCAGTCAACTTTGAGTTTGATGATGAAATTTAAAGTTTCTCTGTTTTAAATTTTAACTGAAAATGAATACTTACAACTATATTTTTCTGCATGAGATTAATTTAATATTAAAAAGTAAAAATACAAAAGTTCTCATATTGAAATATATTTGTGAGCAAATAACCTTGCTAAAATAAAGTAATGTGAGGCATCTTTTTTCTTTTTCTTTTTGTAAATACGCATCATCATTTGAATGTAACTGTGTGTCACTGTAGTGCTACTAGTTAGTTAGCTACCTATCAATAATTCATGCTAGAAGAAATATAATTTAAATTCTGAAAATGATTTCATAACACAGAATACAGCAATTATAAAAAAAATTATTTTTATTATATGTAATTGTAATAATCATTAAATATGGTAACAACATTAGGTGATGCTTTTTTTACATTCTATTTCTTAAAAATACCCACTTATTTACATCATCTTTTCAAATATTTAATTACTATCCTCGTCGATGACTTGATTTAAATCTCCCACAATTTTCCCTAAAATTTCACGATGTAAGGATTGCTTCTGAAAAATAGAATCCGAAAAATCTTTTTTTGTACAAAACTGAAAAACGTGATTAATCCTGTTCAATGATTTGTCGGTCAGATGATTTTCCACAAGCGAATTTAAATTATTATGTAAATCATTGAAAATTTGTGTTAAGTAAGAGTGATCATAACTATACTCTAATTCATAAAAACTAGCCATCGTCATGACAAGTTTTTGGAAGTTGAATCGTAGTTTTGATGCAATTTGAATTTCATCTTCATCAAATCGATTATTTCGGTACAAAATGCCGATTTTGATTATGGTTTTTATGATGCACTTCATTAATTTCTCGGCTTCCTTTTTATTGGATGTCTGAAATAAAGATCACTTTATCACTGATCACATATCGAGTAGGTACTTGTTCCTAATTGGGTACGCTAGATAGATTATCTATTACGCAAGAAAGTAAACAAATTACGTTGAAATATTTTAGCCAGTTGATTAAAATTTATTGATCGTTTAATATTTTTGTTAAATTGAAAAATCAAATTTATTGACTTGAATTGAATTTCCAAATTCCAACAGTTTCATTTTTTCATCATCGAAAAGTAAAAAACAGGTCATATCGTAATATCCAACTTTTGCATCAAATCGTCACTTAAAATCACGTTATAATAGATAGGTTACAAAATTCATGACATGCAGTATACTATAAAAAACTTACATATTGTTTGAATAAACGGTAGATGTTATCTAAAATGGCAGCAGATCTATCATCGATGAACAATTTTACAGCAGTCTTATTACTCATACGGCTTAGTAATTTCTTTTGAGCTTTTAAACCAATGTCTTTGGCTTTGAAATTTTCGGAAGCCATCGCTGTAAAATAATTTTATGAACATATTAGTTATTCATTCAATTTATCTTAACGCGAAACTACACATAGTTAAATCACAATATTTTTTACGAATGAAATAGATACATAGGTGTAGGTAAATATTTTTGATAAAAATCGAAATTAATAATAAATCGATAAAAATCAACATAAACAACAAGAAATTCTTTTCATGAAGTCCTCGCCAAAACTTTTACGGCAAAACATTGCTCTATCGCTCTATATTTAATACCTGTCAGCAATCCATTATAACCGGTCCATTGGTAACATAAAAAATGACGAAGACATACCCTGATACATAAAAATTCTTACCTGTGTGAATTTTAATCGATCAATTGTCAATAAATATGAGACTTGTATGTACTCGTATTCATGAATAATGCAAGTAATTAGTTACCTATCATTAAAATATTTCTATTTTTTCCCTCAAGATCGAAAAAAAATCTGCAAAATGTCTTTTTTTGCTGATAGGCCTAGTATGAAATTGTAGGGATTGATTAATATGTGCCTAGATTATTGTGCGTTTGAAACTTCGTGGTACGCGTATAATTTATTCAAATCATTCGTAAATGATTTTATTAATATCGCAGTATACTTTTTTTAGTCGCGTCTTTTTGCTTATGGACAACTTCATTAATAGTCTCTAATGTGGATGATGAATTTCAATGATCGGTGGGCATGCACCAAGTATTACAAGTAGTTTTCCATATACAGCATAAATGTAGCTATGAGAAAAATATTAATACATTTCCTTTGTAGCATTGTTTAATTGTGTCATAAATGGTGATTGGTTCTACCTATTGAATATTTTTATAGGTTTAGTGGACAACCAATTATACTTTTGGATATTAAGAAATTGAGGTAAGGAGATGTATACATGCTGAATTCAAAATGTAATTTAGCTACATTTTTTGAACGATGACCCCTCTTTGAGATGTTACAGTTACTTCCAAGATTTTGGTAAAACACATTACAATTTTACGTGTTGTTTCAAACCAAAATAAACAACCTGAAATAATTTGAAACATTTAAAAGAAATTGATGCACTGGGGTATTTATTACTAGTGAATGAGATGTCAAACTAAGTTGATTTTTATACTGGGATCTGGGATGTATTTACCAATGGAAAGTTGTTGTAAACATGTTTTTGACTTTAATTCTAGAACGTGACACAACGAATTTATATGCTTTGAGCAATGAGTAAACGAGGTATATTCCATACGACTTTTCAGTTGGTTAAAAGTTTTCTTTTGCTGAGTAACAGAAGTTAATCCGCTCTCAGAAAAGTAAAATATCATGTCCATTGTAAACAGGTAATTTATTTACGGCTTCATACACTTAGAACTCGATTCCCAGACGTGAATTGAATTGTCTTATTCAAAGTGGAATTAACCGCCTATCTGGAAAAATGAATCATTCCATGCAAAGGAATTTAGGTGTATACGAAAATTTAGAAGTTGATATTGTCGTGGTCTTTTCGCGTTACATATGTTTGTTGAAACTTTATAATGATGAGGGATTTTACACATTATTTAAATTCTGTTATAATTATACGAATGTGTATTTCTTAAATCTCTAGACAGCGTTAAACCTTTGCACTTGTAATTGGAAAACTTTCTAATTCTGCAGGAGTTGGATAGTGTTTACTGATGTTGAAAGGTATCATTCCTCTTAAAAATGAAAATTTCAAATTTCAAATTGATACAGATATGCGTCTTGGTATGATTATCAGTAGCGCAAAAGCTGTTACACATTTGTACGAAGTTTTCATGTGTCTAGTAGTTACCATTACAAGTACCTACTTTTTGAAATAAACCAATAGAATTGCAGTGCGAGTTACATGTTGCAGCGTGAGGTACGAATACCGAAAAAATTAATTCACTCTACAATATTTTATTTGAACTTGAGTAGATCAAAAAATTATCAATTATGCTTCAAAATTGAGACATAGGAATGTTCTAGGTTCTAGTGAGATGAAAAATGGATTAGTGTTTCCATTTTCATAATGTACTTTTGCAGACTATTCAAGTTCCGTGGCAGATGATTAGAAAAATCAGTAAAAAAAAGACGCTTGCATGAGTAATTGAAGGATTTTTCTTACCCTGCAACAACTTGTATCATTGCTACTATTTCTGATAAAGGAATGTGTCATTTGTTAAATTATTGTAAAATTTCTGATAAAGGAATGTGTCATTTGTTAAATTATTGTAAACTTATTTGATATGAACCAGTGGGATGCTAAAGTATGTTGACGTCAGAATTATAAGTACCTTACCACCTAGACCAACAGTCAATTGTTAAATCCATTGAATAGTTCAAGATGATTCTCATTTTGAAGTAAAAAATGAAAGAGAAGCGATAGTCAATTTTTTTCATAACTAATTTGTAGGTATTTTCAATAAAAATTCGATTGAGTATTAACTCTTTTCACCTGCACTTGAAAATAAAAGATAAAAAAAATTCCAGGAAAGGAACGAAGAATTATGTGTATACCTATTTTTAACGTGTGTAACTAATGAATTTTTGCTATAAAATTAAATACCCAGCTCCACTTGAGTAATTTTTCGAGACGAAATACTTCCTTAATCGTAGGTAATTCATGATTTAAGTAACATTTTCCAAAAGCAAACAATTTTTATCTAATTTTAAACTTACCCATGATTCGTAAAGCGATCAGTCACTTTCAAATTTTGTGTTGTATCGAAAATACGTAAGAAACACAAATTTAATTACTGAGTAATGTACTGTTGAATTTATAAAAACAATTGTGTAGTTTCAGATGATGATCAAGTAGGTGTCGGCACGCAATGAAAAATCTCGACAAAATATCTGACGTATAAAGATTGGAATCGGTCAATTTTTTTCCTTCCCCACTACATCAGTAAATAATTAAACGTAACTGTTACCAATACTTATTCATAATTTAACCATACGTTAGTTGGTATTCGAAATGAGTCATTATCCTAGTTTCATTTGTTATTATTCATTCAACGGTTCGCGGATAAAATTTGAAATTGGTTTTGTATTTTTATTGGCAATCACGAAGGCTTTTTAAATAGTGCGTAAAATAAATATTTTCTAAAAAGTGCATTGTTTTTACTTTATTTATTTTTAGATTAATTATGTGTATTACTTTTTTTCCTAAAAGAATTGTTTTCATCATGAATTTAGAAATTTCTTTTGTTGAGTATTTATACATATAAACGTGAAATAGGAAACCTGTATGAAATTTGTTGGAAGTTGCATAATTGTACAGGAATACGTTCCAAGGTTTCAATATACCTAGTACATGTATACATACTACATATAAATACAAAATTCGCGCAAAACTTATATTTTTATTAGTTTGTTTGGATAACTAAATGGCAAGTTGGGCATGTGTAGGTAATTAGGTATAGGTAACCACTAATTAGATAAGTATAGGTAGAGGTACTAGAGGCACGCAATCAAGCGTCAATAATTTTATAAAGTCGTGATTCTTTGATTTAAATTTTATATTTCAATACTTTTCTCAATAATGTTAGACTATGTATTAAAAAATTAATTTATCGCTTCAAATATTTCCAAGCTTTTTACCTATGAAGCAAGTTTATCAAAAAGTTAAATTTCTCCGACCATCGAAGCGAACTTTCAATGGTCAAAACTTCAAAAGAATACTTGTAGCTATATCTCCTTTTATATACTTCTTCGTATTTCCGTTTGATGACTTTCTAATTTTTGTTTTATGTATTTCAACATAGTTCGATTTCAGATTTCATTCGGATATTTCTATTAAAAATATTTTACTCATGGAAAATTTAACTAACCTTAGTTTAGAAAGGCAAAACTGTATGTATAATACTCGCTAAAAGTTGCCAAAATATAATAATTTTTTTTATTAAGGATTAGATAGGTATTTAATTACATATGCAGTAGTAAACATAATATAGGTAGTCGTTGCATGAGAAGAAATCTTTTACCTACGTCACATTTCAGAAGTTTAATAGTACAATTCAATGAATAAAAATATTTTTTCTAAATCAATTAAAAAGAACGCGATGGCTTTGATTTAAAAGTAATCACGATATCGTTTATACGAGATAATTCAACGAAAAATTGTACATAAAGGTTACGCTTAAGGCATAATGCTGATAATGCTTCAGCGAAGAGTAGAAGTTATAAAACTTCTTAAAACTTCACGCTTAAATTACAAACGGAAAAAATTAACCAAATTTAAAACACTTACCAGAGATCAACCTCGCAATTAGGTGTTTAAGTTGACGTCATATCATTCAGCGAAGAATTTTAATTGAAAATGTAATCGCGATTCTTGAAAAGTAACTTCACCCAATTCGCATCATATTATTGATAAAGTTAAAGCAAATTTCACAGCAACTTGCACTATATTTCAGGTACGTTACATATTAACGTAAGTTGTAATCTAGAAGGTTTGAAATGAAAAAGACCCCAATACGTTATTTTGAATTAAAACATCTGCTACATCCGTTGAGGCTAAACTTGTATTATTCTTGATACTAGAAGTGTGTATTGTCGAAAACACTGCAAACTAGGTACTATTCAACTACATAATAATCAGGCATCCTTTCACTAATATAACAAGACTATAAAATTTTTAATATTTAAGAATTAACAAATTTTTAGTACTCAGTGTATAAATAATTTTAACCGAAAATGCAATGTAAAAAATTTGAGGAAGTATTTGATGAATTTCCAAATCATTTTTTGCAAAAAAAATATTCTTAAATTTTCGAAAGGAATTGTTACATGAAAATGTTATTTAATTTATTCAATAACTTTAGTCGCTTGTTCATTGTTCAATCGGATTGAGAATTGTATTTAAATGTCATATTAAATTAAATTAACGCTATTTGAAATTACGTATTATGGCTATAAATGGTCGAAATGAACTTAAATTGTATGTTACATGCAATTTCATTTCAATAAATACGCCTATTGTGCTTTTCACATTTATGTGAATATTTTTACGACCTACCAAGTCTACTCACAAATATGCATAGCATTAATACTTAAATTCATTATAATTGTAATTGCTTCCTTATTTTCTTAAATTTTTTGATTGTTTAGCGTATTTCTATTATAGCTATAGATTTTTAATTTATCGTAATACTCGTACTTTTTTGAAAAAAAAAATCCAAGCTACTTCTCTAATCATTGTTAAAACCTTGAAGAAAAAACGGGTTCATGTCTGCAACCGTCGCGTGTCGCGTGCCCGCTTATTGCAATACATACTAAAACCGCTTCGACACCTGCTCTTCGAAAAAACCGTTACACTCGATCTTCGATCATTTGTATGTATTATCGAACGCATTGGTATTGATTGGCAATAGAAATGCCATTAAAAAACTAGCGTTTACCAACATCATCTAATTTATGTTGATCGATAAGGAAATATGCCGGAATTTAGATTTGTATCAATTGGTAGGCAATAAATTAGTATATTCGGTGTGAATGACGAAAACATGCAATTAAAATTTCTAAAAATTTTTTCCAATTTATTATCTGACATAAAAGAACATTTTTTACACAGTATATAAATAGCAAGCTACTAGCTAGTAGGTCTGGGAACGTATTTTATAAAAACAGATTTTACTAATTAAGTAATGAGCAAAAATAGAAACAAAATCATTTTATTTCAACTTGGTTTAAATTCTTTAGTCAAATACGTGTATCGGGGTTGATAATGAAATTAAAGATTCGAACGGAAAGTAAAAAATGTTCAATATTGATACAAGGCGTCATACCACGCTTTAGACAAATTTGGTAAACACTTGAAATTTCGTTTTTCGAACATTTGCAAAAGGTTTAGAAATTCAAATTTAATCTGCTTTTGTACGCTTTTATCACAAACTTCCGAAAATGAGAGCGGTTGAAGATGTAGTGTGTAATATTTTTTCGAGGTAATGATAGCAGGAGAAAACATTTTGGAAATTTCAAAATGTTTTACATGTTTCATTTCGGCCAAGAACAAAAATCTGATGTGAAAACGTAACTTTTGAATCTTCAACTGTTGCATCAAATATATTTTCGTTAAAATATTTCAAACCATTTCAAATGTGTAAATTTTCCTTCGAAAAATAAATTTGCGGAAATAATTAAATTTTAATATTTTCCAACTATATGAAATGATTTTGCAACTGTCCCTGAAATAAATTATTGACCTATAAGATGAAAAACTTGATATTTTCTGATATTTACATTATACCCGACTAATTCTCCAGAGCCCAGTTAGTCGCAGTTACTTTACGCTCATTTTGAAGATTAAACTGGTTTCTGACCTACAACACCGAGAAATATATTATGATATCGTATTATCGTGATAAGGAGTAAGAAAAAACTTGTTCGTTGTTTTCAGAACATCAGTGATGCAAAAATACACGATGAATTTTTAAACAGACTAGTGTTATCGTAGGTAGGTCTAATTGTAAGTAGGTAGAGGTACCTATTGTGGAGTAGGTCTAGATACTAAGTATTACGTAGCAGATAGACGTAGTTGTTCTATTTTCATATTATTATGATTTTATAATTAAAAAATTGTGTACTTCATAAGGTTGTGAAAAGATAAGAAATATGATAATTACAAATTGTAAGTACCTACGTATTTATAAAATTCATTCGTGTGTTTGATTCATCAGAAAAAAATTAAGTTCTGCAATGAATTTTTATCAATCACGTACAGTATGAACGTCGACGATAAAAATATGTAAGTAAATAAATATTGAATTCGTGCAACTCAATAGATATGTTATCAATTGAAATCCGGTGGGATCATGTTTTGTAGGAAACTCATGCATCACGATTTTTTTTCACTGAATGTGTTGTGTTTTACATACTTAAATGACGACAGGCTTAATTACCTATAAAAAGAAACTTGAAAATTTTTCGAAAAGTATTATTTGTCACAAACCATCGTTTCGAATAGGTATTCCAATTTCTCAACTCGTACCAAACATTTGCGTTTGTCACCATCTCAATTACCCAATTTTCTGTACAAAAATTTGAATCAAATACGAGTATGTTTCACGATTTGAATAAAAGGAGGAATTAATAAATGTAGATTTTTGAACGAAACTTTTCTCTGTATGCTTGTTCTTTGAATTTATCGCCTCAAGCGTACACTATACCTATATGATTCTTCTGGGATTTAAGTAATGAAAAGCGTACTATACTGCGTAGGCATAATGTTATAGGACTAATTATGATTACGCTTCTAGAATACGGAGGTAGGTTTCATTTAATTATCACACTTACGGAGGACATGTTGGTAACGCTACGCACGGTAATAAAGCTCTGAAGGAACGTTTAAAAATTGTGAATGACATAATTGAAGTATTATGATTTTTTTCGTCTAATTTCGCTTAAAGAATTCGATTTATTCGAAAATTTGAACATTATTGAGCAAGTGATAAGCAAAGGTACTTGATACTGATTATAATTCGTTAAAAAATTTTATTAACAATTACCAAAACATCGCTGAGATTTTTTCTCTTTAAAAGATACTGATACTTATTAACTGATGGTAGTAAACAAATGGGTATTTAATGATAATAATATGTAATTATATGCCTATCAGCATGTTGTAAAAAATATCTATCAAAAATCTTGAAAGAAATATATTTACTCCGTGTTCTCCAAAAATTGATACGTTTTCCACGAAAGCTAAAAATACGCATAAGCAAAATATCCTTTAGTTTCTCTCAGCTTTTATAGTTCATTAAAAAGTTTTAAACAAAGTTTATTCTCTGTTTTAAATACCTATTGTGAAATCAACAGAAGCAATCTTAACACTTAACGGGTTCAAGTAAATTCAGTTCAAAATTTCTAACTTTTGGAAATAAAATCATTTTGACCAAGTTTAAAAGTGACTGCAACTGTTTTATCACATTTAAACGAAAATTTTATCGAGAGTAATATTTCTTCGTTGTGCTTACACCTGAAAATGTTTCTTTTATTTTCGTTTGTTGCTACACGACTTAGATTTTAAAGATTCATTTTTTTGTTTCAGTATTTTACCAATTTCTAATTTAACACGAGTATTGTTTTGTATTATTTTGGCATTTATACAAAATCTATACCCTCATTTAATTTTAAAAATAAGAAAAAAGTCACAATTAACGTTGATTTTAAACATTACATTTGAAGAATATGTGTTCTGTGCACCGGATACACACATTGATAGATAGTAATTTTTATCCTACGTAAATCAATGAACGAAGCAGTTTAAAACACCTCAGTTGAAAATTAACTTTTTAAAATAAGGTATTAAGTTGCTATTTGTTTGGATTGATTTTAAATGTTAACAATTTCGTTGAAATATGAGAAGCAATTTTATTAAAAATGCCAACGATGTTTCTCCGGGGAAATTAAACTGATAGTGACTGATGAAAAAATGAATTTTGCTTTAGACAAATTCATAATATGAAAAATAACAAAGAAAAAAGTAAAAAACCTGTGCGAATACGTGAAATATTACCTTTATGTTTTATATATTGGAAAATACAGTTTAAAAACTCGCGTTATTACGGAGTTTAAGTTTCGTTTACTGTGAACACTGCGGTATAACGTTATTTACGTGCGCCTTAGGAATTTAAAATACCACCTATGCAGCGTTCAAGAGTAAACGTCGAATTTGGCTACCATTTAGCATGCTTAGAAATCTACGTAGAGGAGAAAATGTAGGTACGTAGTGGTAGTTATGTAACACATATGTTATGTATGGGTACCTACGGAGATTTTAACAGATTTTTTTGGGGTTTGAAAATACTTAGTATGTATTCAGCTGCTCATCAATATGTTTATCTAGTTTTTTAACTCTTTAATGGATTGTTTCAAATTCTTGATATTCTACAAAAGTTTATTTCATCGTGTCATTTTTTGATGCTTCACGCAATGACGGCTCATTTAATAAAAAATGTTATGTAAAAGTACTAACGAGTAGTTTTTAGCAAGTATTGTACATATTTGAATTAAAGCTCAAGATACTGCAAACAAGTTGGTGATAGTGATGACTGAGCGAGAATTATTTACAAATTATCTCGCGACAAATTGATATCGTTAGATATAAACTTTCTTTCATATAAATTAAAAAGTATATAAGTTTTCTCGTATCTGATTGCGAATCTGAAGTGAAGATTTTGTATGTCCTTCAATAAAATAGAAATTGATCATTTTGATTGTTTGTACTTGTTATAAATTCAGTATGTAGGTGGTGGGTAACTTGGTATACGTACTAGGTACTCGTACATAAATACTATAAGTTAGGTATAGATAAGTAGACGATCTGCTCTTGTAATATTTTTCAATGTATAAAGGCAAGAAAAAAAATTAAGGTATTCAAGCGAACGTTTCATGTTAATCTTATATAAAAATGACATGGATACTTAGGTACTTGATTTTTGATGTAAAAAATTGTGCAACTTTTTTTCAGTATCATGCAAAAGTAAAAAATGTTCCATCACCAAAGTAAAGCAAAGCAATTTTGTATATTGTCGAATGCGCTCGAAGTTTTCCGAAAGACTCCGAATAACGTTAAACACATTGTGATAACAGTGGGCACTTCTGAATGTTAAACGATACCGGGTGTAACGTTTGGTTGCATAAGGGTTTTATCATTTTTATTTTTGCGCGTGTAAAATTTTCGAATATTTTTCTTCGGTGAATGCTCGTACCTTTGAATTTTTTTCCATTTTTCCTCTCAAAACGCGTAAGGTAAAATAAACGTTGAATATTTTTTATCTAGCTTGAAGCTTACACCATGCTTTATTTCATCGTCGTAATTTGAAATAATACCCATATCCAAGAAATTAATTAGAAAATTTCTATTGTCCTGTGATACAAAAACGTGTACATGCATAAGTACGTTATGAATTACGTACATATCGTTTAATTTTGATTAAATACTCGAGGATGGTATAGTTACTTCACTCTTTTTTAAGGTACCTACCTAACCTATAAAATGAACTCATTATTTGCATAATTTTAGCCGCACTTATATATACGTTTCATTTGGTAATACATTCAGTTTTCAGGTTTTATTAAAAAAAAATCATATTTTTGTTTAAATTTTTCACGATAAATCTGAATCATTTATATTGGTTATTAATTTTATGAAATATCGATTTATTAATTAATAAATTAAATTATTTCAAATCCTCTTGTTTATTTTGAAAAACATTATTCGATTGGAATTCACAAATTTTTAAATGAAAAATACCTTTTTTTAATAAATAATGTAAACTCTATGCCAAACTAAAAAAAAGTAACTGGAATTAAATTATGTTACTTGAGTGTACCAAAATAATCAAAATTTTTCATTTCTACATTGGGTACGCGGATTTATAATTTTTACGCGTAATTATACAGACGACTATGAGTACGACAATAACGTAGCGAGCAAGTTTAAATGAATTATGAGAGAAAAATTCGACGATAGAAAAACAAAAATGTCAAAACACTTAAAAAATAAACCAATAAATTTTCATTATTCGTTTATCCCAAATCAGAATAACCGTAAAATGTGAAATAGTTTTAATTTCCTTTTTTTTTTTTTGAAAACGCAAAATTCAATTTATTTATTCTAACTTGTTCGAATTATCACTACAAGCGATTCAAAAAGTTACCTACGTACTTAGATACGTATATTTTGGTATCAACTTGTATTGTACGACGCTGCAATGAAGTTTTCTTTTTAAAGCCTTTTTGAATTGTGTAAAAGAATTTTTGGCAAGTATCGGTGCTATATACTTATAGAAAATTCCATTGAATATCTTCCAAAAAATATTTTCTTTATTTCGCCAAAATTATTGTAACATTTTCAGATTGAAACGGTTAAACGGCTTGAATTTGAATTGATTTTTATCTCTGAGTGTTATTTTATCATCTATGAGTAATTTTATAAATAAATGGTAAATGACCGAGTAATAAATGTTTCATCTTTCGTTACCTTAAATTATTGTATAAAAAACGGCAGGAAGAAATCAAGCAATAGGTACCTATAACTAATTCCTATTCAGTATTAAACGCATGAAAAAACTCAAAGCAGATTAATTAATTTTTATTATGCTAAATTATGGTAGAAAGATACGTCTTCATAATTAAAGTTTCATGTTTCATCAACGTACGATATTGGTGTCCAAGTAGCCTAACTCATAAAAAGGCAAAATTCTATACAATTATTCCAAAACTTGAATGTGAATCATCGAAATTTCTACATTAAAGTAATAATCGCTAAAATAAATTAATTATACTTACCTATTAGATGATATTTTTCGCTTCACTTTTTCGATTTTTTTTTCTGATGTTTGGATTTAGATTAAACATCGTATAAAATTTATTCTGTGATATGTTCTAAGCCGGAAAAATCCCCCACATAAATAATTTTTACAATTACTCGCTGAAAATAGAATTTCCTCAAAACAAGATGTAGTCGTGGTACCACATATATATCTCGCATAAAATGGTTATTTATTTCGGTTGTAACTACTCGTAGAAAAGGTTTATATCATATTAGAATTTTTGAAAATATATTTTTCAAACTAGCGAGAATATTTTTTATTTTGTAAAATAAAAATTTAAGATTTTCAATATCAAGAGACAATAAAAAAAAAACACAAAAGTTTTTCTGAAGAGTGAATTTTTAAGGGAATGTGATGCTGAAAACTTTTATTTAATTTATTACGAAGATATTGGCGTAAAATTGGAAAGCGAAACTCCACTTATTATAGCGACGAAAGGGATCAAGTTTTTGACTCCTGTTTACTTGCTGAGCTAAACACTAATGGTTTCTTTTTATTGTTAGGGAATAAAATAAATTTTCACGGTGCGTTTTTTCCCCTAGAATGTTACAATTATATTTTACTCGCACGAATATTTTTTACTGATAATTTGGATTTCTTTATTTCAACCATAAACCGACCAGTGTAGCATCGGTAAAAAAAGTTATCAAATTATGAATGAGTAGGTAAGTATTAAAAAAAAAGAAAACATTAAAATTAAAACGATTGATGTAAGCTAATAATTGATGCTGTTGATATTCTAAAAAAAAATAATGAAAAAAATTGTATTTCAACTTATAACTTATTATATTATACAATGAAGAAATATGTACAGAGAATAGTTTTAAAATGGACTATTTTTTAAACTTTTTATACTTTCAATGAAATTGTTGCCGTCGACAAACAGCTTTAAAAAGACTTGAGATGTCAGCTTTATTGAAAAGTTTATTCCGATTTTTCAAAGTTTATAAAACTTCCTATATACACATACTGCCTGAAGTTTCAAAAGTTACAAATAGAGTTCCCATAGTTTCAAAATGAATCTTCGGCGGAGCATTTGATTGAAGTTTTCTGCAGGTGAATCAAATATTGAAATGCAATGTTTGTTCTCAAGTTTACTTTTGATGCATAAAAATGACGCATTATTTTATGCTTTTATGCTTCGCAATGAATTCTTTGGTGTGTGTAATGTGGGTATAATAAAGTTATAATGTGCTACAGCTTACTTGTGGTTATTAAAAATTTAGCATAAACTTCGATGGCTTTCTGCTCAAGTGCCTAACTAGCAGCGATATTTGTTTTCATTTTTGAGACAAACAACGAGCGGGTCCTCTTATTACGAAGTAATGCCTTATCACCTAAAACATGGATCTTTCTTTAAATGACAACATCGTCGGAATACCTTCATAAAGTCACGATTTTTGTAATTCGTTTCTGCCTGTTTAAGACGGATGAGTTTATTCTGAATCCATTTCTTCCCTTCTTCATAAATTGTATATTTTAATAATAATATTATTTAAAGGAAATTGAAACAAAATCGATAGCGTATAACATTAAGATACCTAATCGACTGATCTTATGAACAAATTTTGTTATCAAATGGAATAATGCCAAAACACCAACGAACTATTGAATAAAACATCAACTAAAGTAAAAGCTATGCATTACACTGTATTAAATAATTGGTAAACGCTCGTAAATAGATTTTTCAGTTGATTATGTTCGTAATCATCACGGGTTAATAATTTTATCAGTGTAAAATTTGTGTAGGTAGAGGTATCTACGTGTTCTTATAAGATGGATCTAATTTAAACTTCATTCAGTAGAAGAGTAGCTTATTTCAGTTTATTATTTTTCAATGGTTTCTTTCAACATTTACGAGTGCATGTTCCGCATACGTCTGAACTACGCAGATAAATTTTCAAGAACAAAAAATTGCAATTGTGATAAATGATTTTTACGTCTGTGTCGTTAACCGTACCTGCACTTTCTGATTAATATTTTTCCACATAATAAAAATAGGTAAATAAAATACTTCAATTTTCTGTTCGTAGAGAAAGGTATCTAGACATACCTACGATATTACTCGGATGATCTTGAGAGTTGCTCATTTCAAAACCTTTCTGTCTGGTTCATTACGAAAATATTTTTTCTTACATCACGAGAAAAAGCAATACTATGGTTGCTCATATGTGCAGCGCGTTTCATTCAAAAAAATTTTTTTTCTTCTAAACGTAAGTAATAGGTCGAGTACTTATGAATGGAGTTCTCTTTCATAAAGGCACTTCGGCGATTGCGGAATTTCAGTCACATTTCTTAATATCGTGAATTCGTGATACTAGGATTCTTTTATTGGTTTTATAATATTTTCTATGAAAAGTCTTCATATACGAAAGCGTCAGTCAAATATTAATGAACTTTTTATTACTGTATTCACTTAAACGATGTTCATAGGTTTATGAAGAATAAATAAATCGAGTTTGTAAAGTTGATATACAGAAATGAGAATTTACAAACAAATTAAAATAACTCTTTCTTGGTCGCATTTTTTGTTGAAATAATGATAGTTTGCGTTAGAAATTTTCTTATTTCTCGAAGCAAAATGTTCATCTCAAATAAGCAGATTTGAATAAATTATTTCTGGCTTGTGATGAAAAGAACTCATTTCGGTGGGAATTTTCAAGTTTGAACAATTGCATAATAAATTGAAGTTTAATGCGTAGAATAGAAATAGGTGCCGCATAAAATAAATAGTATGAACAGTGGAATAGTAGATACAGTGCAATGTGCATAATAACGCAATAAAACATCAAGGCAATTTGGTTGCGTAACAAAATATTGCAGGCGCACGAATATTTGTTCATCAGAACAATAGTCAAAAGTGTATTGCTCTCTTCGTTCATGTTTCTTTGCCGTACAAAAAACAAAACACACCAAATTGAAAATCTTCACACTATGAATGTTTGACAAATGATATGTAATAATTTAATAAGGAAGTAACAAAATCTGTCACAAAACAAGAAAGGTTACGCTAGCGTTGAAGTTGAAACTGTGTTTCGAATTAGTACACGCATTCTTAGATTCCAAAAGTAAGAAAGAATATTTTTCAGAAAATTTAATCAAATTATACGTACCGGGTGTCCAATTATTCATGGAGCCCTCTACTGGTGGGCAAGAATTTTGTGCTTAAAAAAGTTAGGTTGGTAATGCTAATAAACTCAAACCTAGGTTACTTGTTATTTTTGATACTCTATACAAGTTCTAACATTCAATTCAAAACTTTCAATATAATATAAGTTGTAGTAATACCAACATAATATAATAGGTATAATAATAAATCTTGATTACATCGTTGATTTCATTTCCCAAACCAAAAGTCAACATACTCAACATACTACTAACCTAACTTATTCGATGAACAAAATTGTTACTTATATGAATAGTTGGACACCCGGTATACGTGTGTTCAATGTTCATCACAACTACGTAGGCGTCGGTTTATTGTTTCATTAAGTAGTGCATGCGTTCGCAGAAGTACCGGGACAATTTTTGCATTTCCTTTCAACTATTGTTGTCGATCTAATTTACGCCACAATTTCAGGTGCCTGTTTTGAAAACTTAATATTGTACAAAATGAAAAGTTATTTGGCGTGAATACTGTTCAAGTTTTATTAGGTCTAATGAACCTATCCCCAGAGTCACGGTATGAATACTTTTCGTTGGATTAAATTTTTTTGCCAATTTTGCGTCCAAATTTTGTTATATTCGCGAATTGAGACATTTTTATTACTGAATACGTTTCGCATGGCTCTTTTTCTTTAATCATTTACATAATTGCTTAACCGAAAATTTTCAAGTTCAGCTAAAAACACCGTAAATTTAATGCTTACAACGTGTTTTTGCAATTGTATTTTCCCCAGTCTATTACCGACTGGCACATCAAATGGGAAGTTTTTTGTCAACTGACATTTACTGTCGAAAATTTTTCTTTTGAAGAAGTTACAAAGTAATTTCGATTTAATGAAATTTGTTCGGTAGGTATTGCCATTCTTCTTTCTGCGTTTGAATTGTTTGCGTGTGACGTTATTGAATTTTTGAAATTCTACTCGAAAGTCAATTTATCAAACTAACATAGTTAAATTTTAAGAATAAGTATTCAACGCGATCATCGAAGAAATGAATTAGTAAGTAATTTTAATACCTTCTTTCTAGAGGTATCGGCGGTGTAGAAAAATTTGGTTGAAATGAAATTTCCATACTCATAGGTAACTAGATGATAGGTAATTAGGTATCTGCTAAACAAGCTCTGTTATTAACCTATTAAACGCTCATAAAAACATATAAAGCCACATACTTCAAAGAGTTCTACTTCAGAAAGCATTATAGCGATCGAATTATCAGTTTTTTTTGAAACTTTCATCCAAAAAATGAAATTGGTTTCGGTACAAAATCAAGATGGCGTCCGAGAAAACGAATAACTCAGTGTATTATACACATATTATATATTTACTCATTTTCCATTGAACATTCTAGTTGAAGTGTCGAGTTGCGAAATGTTTATTGGAAATTTCGTCTTTTTCGAGAACGTCTCTTAAGTCGATGTGATTACACATTCCTGAATGTATCTAAACCTTTTGTGAGACAGGAATAAATCTAATAAAATACATTCTCTTTGTCTCTCGAGACCCAAAAGCTTTCAACACCCTTTCTAACCTCGCTTGTTTAACGAACGTCGAAAAATTTAAATAACATTAAATTTAGAAATTATTTGGAATTACGATCGATGATTTGATCATGATTTCGTTATATTTGTGCAATGTGTAGATAGTTTTAAGGTAACTGCTGCGTAGTTTCTATCAAGAAATATCCACGTTTTCTTGACTGTAAAATTTTCTCTCTCGTAAAAACGATATCAGACTTGATTGATAATGCGTAGGTACCTATAATATTGATATTTTTTTTTACTTGATTTATTCTCTATAATATACAAGTTAGTAAGTTAGTATATCTCAATAACATTTTGATTAGCGAAAATAAAACCGTTTTCTATTTTAAATAATTAAATGTTGGAGTAACCGAAGATTCAAACAGTTTCATTTACTATTATATTGCGCTGTTTCAATGTAGAATTCATCAAAAACATTCTGAAATAACTCCTTTAAAATCTAATGCACCGTAAATCGTAGTCAAAAGTATTTCAAATCTGGTAGAGTTTCGGCCTCAATAATATTAAGTTATTTGACGCCTTGTTTAAGGCAGTTCGAGTAATGAATGCTTTGTTCAGAAACAAATAGTTACTTCTCTGTATTCTCTGCTGTCTGGACTACGAACGCAAAAAGATTAAATTATTGCTTCGTTTTGCGATTTATTTTAACATGTTAATTCTGTTGTTTAGTAATTTAAAATTATAATTCGTGTAAAACAATGTAGTAAAATCGTGAAATTTATCTAAAAACAATTGAAATTTCTTTGGTAATTTCCATTTGAAAGCTTTTTCAAGCAGAATGATCGGTAGCCGTACCTATTTGTAAATTCTATTAATTAGATCGCTACTTTATCACATTTTATCGTCTTATACATGAGAAGAAAATAGCTTTTACTCGTTCAAAATTAACCCTTTTTTTTGAAATTTGATTAAGAAGATACTTATTAATGGTTCTGATTAATTTGTACTCGTACTACTAGTATTAGTTAATTTACATGATTTAGAAGAAAGAAATACGGATATCTTTCTTCTATAGTTCGTCATCGATCGATTGCATTTTTTTATGTACTTCTATAAGCATACTTAACGATGAATCATAAATTATTTCCCTAAATATTTCGTTTCCTTTTTCAGCGCTTACGTTAATAGCTATATTCGACAAATGAATACCTATATTTTTATTACGTTTTGTTATAAATATATTGTATGTATTGGTACGTAAAGTATATTTTAACGATGTAAAAAGCCCTTTTATTTCTGTTTAGGCAAGTTGAGTTTTAAATACAAATATAAACATTTATTTGCTGAATTTTTTCCGCTGTAATAAAAAAAATACTCATTTGACTTAGGAAAAAAAAGGGTAAAGAAGTTTCATAAAAAAAAAAAATGAACTGCTTATCTTGCTATAGTGAAAATGGTATTGAAACTCGAATGGAAATAGCATACAAAATTTGAAAAAAAAAATTATTTTTTGTTGAAAAACGTTTTTCTGTTCTAATCCGGTAATAATTTGTAGGTTATTAGAGTTGTACCGATATTACCAGAAGCTAAAGAGAAGTGCCCACGTTATTTCAAAACCCATAAAATGTCCTACATCGTTTTCTCCGTAACGCTTGGCTTTTTTGCAACGAGAAAAGAAAAGAGTACAATTTCAAACGATGTAGGAATCGGTTTCTATTAAACGTTCGATTATTCTTTAGCCATTTGTTACAAAAGAGATTTTGTTCAGAATAACAATCTTTCGTAGTAGGTACCTAATGAAAGATTTCAGTTTCGTTAATGTGAAATTAATCGAATAATTCGTTATAATTTATTGCAGAAGCGAGTTTTTTCTTTTTAATTTAAGTTATTTTAAAATGTCCATAGAAACATTGAATTTGATTGGGGCGATTGTTCGTAATCTTAATTTTTAAACTGCGCCTATGACGTTCGACATCACTTATCAATTAATTTTATCTAAAGTTGATTATCCTTTTTAAAGTTACTTTGCCTACCTAGCACCTAATAACTACGTATTGTGAATTCAATTGTACTATACAAGAAAAAAAAATTGTACGCACTCGAAAAATACTGTCGAGTGTTGTCCTACATCACACAGTTTCATCGCTGATTTACGAGTAACTTTTTATTGAGATAAAAATTTCGAAAGTAATTTCTAATATAAATAAAAAATTTCCACGATGGTATTGCTCGTCAAATTAATAAATATTTGAAGCTGCGTCATAGAAGTCATAAGAATTAAACTTCACAGTCAAACTATCCGCTTGAAGTGTTTTTTAAACGTGACTACGACGTTAGATTACGTATTTTTTGTCATATTCGTAGTCAAAAATTTTTAATATTAAATTTGTCGAAGAGCGTGATATAAATAAATGTTCTTACGTGTTGGCCCTCGGTACGCAGTTTATAAGTTTTGATGTCGTAATCTATTGAATTCATTATTGTCTCTTTGATTCCAAAAAAATACAGATCATGATATTGGCCCAATATGTATTTAAGACTGGACTACAGGTATAGCGGGTTGTCGGTTGCATAATCAATTTTTGCAAGAAAAAGTACTAAAATCTCTGTAACAACTCGGAAAAATTATAACTGCTGACTATCGCTCTATTGGACAAGTAAGTATAAGCTTTAGAAAGGTGTATCAAAAAATTGCTCAATTTTATGAAAAATTGAAGTTACAAGACCTTATTTTGAGGTTTCTAAGATTTTATAAATTTAGTTGTTGATTGAATGAGACAATTTTTTGGTGTGATATTCTAAAACATACTTGTTTGTCCGATAAAGCGATATTTCACCGTTTTAATTTTCCTGGGTGGTTACAGGGATTTTAGTGCTTTTTCCTGCAAAAGTTGGTTATGCAACCCACTATATCCTTAGTCCCATTTACCTAAATACATAATTATGTATTTGTACATACATATCTACAAATAGTTTGTTTATTATTTATTTTTATTTAAAACTCTTATATTCTGCGTAATACAACTATTTCGCTTTTTTAGATTTGTAAAGTCAGTTCAACGTTATCTACGTTTCAGAAAACTTAAAATACTTGGCAGGAAAATTTTTAGCTTTATTTCACTATGATTGTTATGACAAGAATACCTCTTTAATTTGAATTTGTAATTCCATAATCAAGACTATAATTTTGTAGAAAAACTAAAAAGTCCTTTCGGAAGGTTAATCCCTATAAATTAAAAATATTAACGGATTTTGGAGAAGTGTTATAAAAATTAAATTTACTACCATTTTAAAGCGAAAAATTCATCAAGTGGAATTGTTTTAGAAAAAAGTGAAAAAAATTGTTCGTAAACCTTTGTATACATAAGCAAAAGTTATAGATAGATGAAGTATCAAGTATATCTACCTAGACCTCTACCTGTGTATATATGAAATATTCCTGTCATCGCTGATAAAAAGTCGGATTGTTGCGTAAGAGAAATATGAAGCGAGATTTTTTTTTAAACGCAGTTTGTGGTTGTCATTTCGCCTTTTTTTGAATATTCATCATGTTTCACCTGACGCTTGTGTTTCTGTCATTTCTTTTATTCCTCGATTCTCGTTAAGTATACTTTGCAGTATCTCTCTATCTATCCACAGAAGTTTCTTCATTTTAGTTTCGTAATATAGAAGTATCAAATTTTACGCTTAATCTTGGCGCAATTATTAAATTTTGAACGAAATTGAAGCGTATTAGATGCGATAACGATATAGACGTATTTTAAATCTTGAAATTTTAATAGCGCACACATGTATACACTTGTCTTTCAAGGAAAGATAATGAAATGTATTTCACGTGGAATTTTCCTGTCATTACGATATTTTTCATTCGAATGTTTTGAATTCAAATGGTAAGCTTCCAATTACGTTTTCTACTTCGCTTTTTCAACACCGCTGTGTAGTTCGGAAATTCAATTTTCTTAAAACGCCGCTTAAAATATTACTGGTATTTTCGTGAAAATTCATAAAATGCTGCCAAAATAAGGTACCATCTTATGGCTATCCCAACATGTTGAAATAAAATAATGTTTTTTACTATTTCGTTAATTATATTTGTCTAACGCATTAGGTAATAGGTACCTAGCTACCTACACTACATAGCCTACTTGCTACCTACCTAACTACCTACATAGTTTGGAAATACGAGTAATATACTTGAATATACTAAATATTTGGTATAATGATTTAGGTAGAGGTGCATAATAGGCTACAAGTATATTGGGTATTATGTTAACTAGTCATATTCATGGAAGGAATTAATTTTTTCACGCTTTTAACTGAACCAATGCATTAATTTATCATATTTTCATAACGATATAATAAATTTTTGAAGTGGAAAGTTTTCTTGGAGGGATGATAAACGTCGGAATTTTTCATAATAAGATGGCATCTTATAATCTGAAAATAATTTATTGTCGAGTTTTGAAAAGAAAGTTGGAGATGATTTTTTTTGCTCTATTAACACTTTAGCACATAAGAAGTCCCATTTTGAGGGAAGTTTTTAACGTCAATTAATAAGACTAGTATTAAATGCTTTCAGTGATTTTTTTTATTTCTTTCGTATTCTCGAAGAAACGCATTTTTGGAATTTCATGAGTACAAAAGCGATTTTATCTGCAGTGGCCTTAATGTAATTTGAATGAAGCGAAGTTAACAGGCGATCGTGCTTATTTGTTGGCCTAATGAAACTGCATGAATAGTTATTTTCTTGCACGGTCTTAGATAATTATGTTACGTACCTATTCTAGGTATCCATCGAGTATAAAATGTTTCGTACTTTCATGAAAGCGAGTTTTAGTTTTGGCGAGGAATTATAACAATATTTGTTGAAGGATGTGGAAATTTTTTTTCAATTTGCAACTAAACGACGTAAGTGCTTCGACGATGTTGTGTGCATTTTCTGGTGATGTTTTCCATGATGAGATATTACGTTAAAGTTACGAACAACTTTAAGTAAGTTTATGCTGCGAGCTTTTAGTACGCCGCCAGAGTTTGGCTTGGAGGATATACTTTGATAGTTGAATCAATTAAATAAACAGCTTTTTAGCATTCTATTAATTGAATAAAAAGCCGCTTAGAGGAAATTTTCGATGATGAAATCGTTAATTTTTTTCTCGTTACGTACATATGCAGGTAACGTGTACCTATTTGTATAGATACGTAGACTGAAGGTAGCAAAAAAAGCGTTTTGTTAAACATATGAGACGATAAGCGCGCTAACCCGACGAATGTGAAAGTTCAAAGTGGTGTTTAAACTGGAAACATTTTTTAAACTGACCGAACATGTCAAATACATATAACATGGAGGCCATATCGCAACTTGGAATATTCGCATTATTGTCTGTAAGATAGGAGGTTTTTTTTTCTTTTTTGCTTTTTCAACAGAATGTCAAACTTGGTAAAGAAAAATGGACGGATAAACGGCGACAGGTCAAAAAATGTTGACATTTTGAAGTTCTCGCGACCAGAAAACGAATGCTTGATGGAAATTCGTTTCCGCGTACGTTTGTGTTGAGACTATTTTTTCATTCAAAGCTTCATCGAAAGTCATAACGATCGAAATTTTCATCTTTCCATTATTTCCTATAGCCGTCAATTTTTACGCAATAATACGATAACTTTACATTAGCGATTTGACGAATAAGTTTTTCATTGTTGGTGCTGATATGGTTGTCGTCGTTTACGGATTACTTTGCAAAGATTTCACCAAGTTTTGGAATGTTGGTTGAATTGTTGCTCGAGCGTCGCGTCAATTACACGATTAAGGCAGATTTCTCTGTGTATAAAATGAGGTAAAAAAAGACTTGGCGGTTTTCAATATGTAATTGGTTGGTAATTAAAGGAAGCAAAAAATTGCGTATAAAATTGGACCGTCAGGAGGTACGCTTTTTATGCAAAAAGCCAGCTATGAAATGGTAATTAGTAGCCTTTTTACTCGTATCATTTTACATGTAATTCAGACGATGACGGCTACCTGCCTTTAAAAAATGAGCCATCTATTTGCGTTTTTCATGTAATCTAGATGATTAAATTTTACGGCGTAGAAGTCGCTAGTGCGGAAAAGTTATGAAGTTACGAAAGAAGATTATAGCTGCTTGCCGAAACAATGCGAGCAGTGAAAAGTTAATGAGGTTGATTATGGTTGTGCTTCGTTCCGCCAGCGTATTTGACCAATTTGAATCTTTCAAAAAAAAATCGAAGTTAATTAAACGTCGATATTTTCTTTATTGATTAATCAAAGGTTCTTAATTCGAGCGCATACAAACGTTTTAATGAAATTGACAGAATAATCCTTTGATAATTTTTTACACGGAACAATTTTCAAACTTCGTAGAGTTAATCTAACTTTAAAAGCAACCTCTTTTACACCCTCCTCTTAATCAAACAAATCCTAGCTGTTAGGTATGTATTATATGTAGGTACTATGTATAGATATATACATCGGTATCTCTAATTACAACCCTTTTATGCGTTGGTCTGGCAACGTTGATTAAATCTAGAACACAGTATTTCATAATTTTTGCGACCAAACTTCTATAACGAATCTTCGACCGAACAAAATTTACATGTAAATTAGGTCGCTTCGATGAATAAGAAAGCAAATTTCGAATTTCAATACGAAATGGGGGGATAATTTAATGTAATATACGAACGTTTTAAGTAATATTATAATCAATGGGTGGAAGCGTTTTCCAATCCTAATGGAATTGTCGAATTTCTTCGTTCGTTTAGGGGGAGTATTGGTGTTTTCATTAGTACAACTCCCAATACCTAAGGAAAACGATTTTATCTATTATTTAGTTTTACGTTTTTTTTTGCAGGGGAAGGGGCATTGTATAACGAATGTACTTATCGAGGGAAATCATTATCAAGTTACTGACTTGAAGGTGTATAAAGTGAAATTATTTGTCGTTTCATTTTGTCCTGCGTCGTTGTCGCGTCGTGTTTTCGATTTAACAGGAATCATTCGATTTCGTTCGAATTAAAGTCTTCAAATCATTTATTATTTATAATTGATCAAAAATGTTCAACGAGGTATTTGTAAAGCTGATCAAGTTTTATTTAAATTCATCAAAACACGAATTAAGATTTACGAGTAAAATACAAAATAAATAGCGCTCCATACGCTCTAGGGAGGGGAAAACTTTTAAAATGGGACTACGGGTATAATGAGTTGCATAACCAATTTTTGCAGGAAAAAGCACTAAAATCTCAGTAACTGCTCAGGAAAATTGTAATTGCTGATTATCGCTTTTTTGGACAAATAAATATATTTTAGAATGATACGTATAACGAAAAATTTTTTCTGCAAATACTCATATTCCCTTCTTAATAAGGAGTCGTTTGTGTGAAACACTATCATGACTTCGAACACACGATATCTGCATATTCGAAAATTTTCTCACGGGCAAATAACGGAAAAGAGCGTCTAAATCAACGCAATATCTTTTCATATTTTTATTTGAGTAAATTGTGATGTTACGAAATATTCTTCTTTCTTCACAGTCGTGTAATTCTTCTTATGTAAATAAACCTTGGTGCGAGTGCAAAGCGATTTCTTTTTTACAAAAAAAAAAAATCATTGAAAATGTTATGCTTTTCTGAAAAAAAATATATTTTCTGCTTTTAACGATTCGAAAACATAAGTTTTGCATCGACAAAATTTAACAACTTGAAAAATTACAGTTTCCAAAATTTTTATTTAATGGTAAAAGTCCTCGCGAAAGTTCAGATCTAACAAATTTTATTTTTATCAGATATACGAAGATGTGAGAGGCAGTTTAAGCGATAAATAGAATCACTCTTGTTCTATGGAGTATTCAACTTGTAAATTTTGCGCCGATTTCAAGCGAGGAGAGGATTTGGGTGATATTTTCCTCCCAAATGGTATTACACATTCACCCTTATTTTGCTCTGGCAATTCTTTTATCTTTTATTTCTCCAATTATTTGTAATTTAGGATAGTTTTTAGAGTGAAAAGAATCAAAGATCCTTTCTTGAAAAAATCATAGCATCGGCGCTACGTTGATTACAACGTCGGAAGTGCCAAAGCGGTTGCTTAAGTAATTTTTCATGAACGAGTTTTTTTCTGTTGGAATTATAGTTGAATTTTAAAAATAGCTGTGAGGAAAATTGCATTAAAAGCAGTTTAATATCAGATTTTGTTTCAAACAAATGAACTTTGTAATTAAATCTGACTCTTTGTTGAACTAGGTAAATATCTCATCTGCATTCAAAATTAATCAAGTAGATTTTTCGTGTTATATTAAAACTTGAAGGAAAGCATTAAGTAGTTGTTACTTTTTATTAAGTATATGTGAGGGATTTGAATTGAGGCAACTTTTACTTACCATTCTACTAAAACTAAACCGAATGTAACATTAATATAAGAAGTGGAGCATGCTTGTAGAAGGAATCATGTTACGAGTTCGTGAATTTTTTTTGAAATACGACGTTGAAATGTTGCACCATTTTCTAAATTGCAACAAATTATTTAAAAGGGTATTCTTTGAAAGTTGACACAATTTATGAATTCACTGCCATTTGGCGATATTTTTTTCTTGGAGGAAATCTGAGAATTTGAGTTGAAATCACGATCTTTCAAAATAACATATTCGAAGAGAAGTCAGATAATGTCAATGCCGTAAATTAAAGTTCAATGTTTGTGTGTAACATTGTACATATTTGAATAAATACTGTAAGGAAGTTAGCTTTGGTTATAGATACTTACTTACTCAGCTATTATGTTCATTGCCTCATTGGTAAAGGTAAAAATACGCTCAACTCTGTTTTCTTTATAACATTTCTTACCTCGGTTTTCAGACCTACGTTGCTTCCATTTTGAAAATTCAGCTACAAATACCCATCGTGCTGGAGGTACAGCTAATTACAGTTTTGAACATTTTCCAAAATTGTAAAACTTGACAAATTTTAAGCTAATGATGGTAGTTTTTTTAAACATTCAAGGCATATGTTCCATCCCTTCGAAAAAACTTTTTTAGCAAAATAAATGCAGCTTGCGTGTATTTTATTTCTGTAACAAAAAAAAGTGATGATAAAGGATATGACTTGGCAAATTGACATTGTTTAAATTAGGCACCTCTACCTACTGACTACCTACTACCTACCTAATTATTCCAAAAAATCGTGAATATAATTATCCATTGAGACTTTAAAATATAATTTAAAAAAATTTTTAATTTAATTCAAATTTACTCAACTTTAATTAATTTATTTTCGTACAAATGAAATATGCCAAGAATGTAAATGAAACTTTGCAGTTTCATTATTTCGTCATATTTCAGGAAGAAAATGAAAACATTTCTCATGTCAGTTTTTGTTTAAATAACTTTTGAAAATGAAATTTGCTAAAAAATTTAATGCCTTAGTTGTTGACTGAAGCGCAATGCGATAAAATTAAAGTTAATTTGTCGCGCGGCCGGTATTTTAACGTTTTCAGAAGTCAACTATGCTAGACGAAATGTCGAACGAGCATTTAAAAATTCTGTAGACTAACTACGTCGAGCCTAACTAATTTAACACCGTTTCGGACTACGCAACGATAAAAAACTTTTTTCGATTCAAATTCGCTGTTAATTTTGAACCATTTACCGTAAAGTTTGGTGTTTATTTATGGAAAGATCGAGCCTTTTGACACGAGGTTTTGAGTTCATAATCGTGTAATTCGGATGTAGTGAAACGACTTTCGCAGTGGACTAATGACCACTCGAAACCGACGATAGGGAATGTCAAACCCATTCTGTTAAGAAGAGGCAAAATGATAACAACACCATTTACGCGCGAAATTTCCACAAGACTGCGTTTAACTCGATTGTGGCCAAAGAAAATCAACCAATAATTAAAGTTTAAATGAAACAGCGGGAATATTTTAAGTTGAGAAAATGTCATAAATAAGCGGAAATACAAACATAAGTCATTCAGATATCGCAGAAGCGATCCATTTGTAGTCATGGTTACTATAACTGATAAATACGTTAACCTATCCGTCAGATTGGAGTCAATCCAAAATATTTTACTATGATAAAGGATGGAACATTTGGGAGGAAGGAGGAGATCGACATTAATATTATCGCGATTTTCATAACTAAACTGAGTATGAAACTACCAACTATTGCTAGAACGACTTTGCACGTATGATTTTAAATGTTTATTTCGCTTTAATTAAAAGGTTTACGTTCATAATTTCATTTTGGAAAACGATTTGATACCAAACACTTGCAATCACAATGTATTAGATGCCCATAAATACTATAAACTAATGCACACTACATACATTGCACACTTAAAGTTATTCTTCTTTGAGAGTGACATCGTTTTATGTTAATTATACCTACAGCTACCTGTGTTAAAAATTTGTAACGAGAATACAACTTCTACGTTGATTTATGCATTAGTTTGCTACACGCCTACACCTCGTTGCTCGGTCGAGTATTCTCAGAAGTTTGTCGCGTTACATTCATTTCTTACTTATCTCATTAATTCATTTACTTACCCTTGACATTTGAGAACATTTCACTCACTTTAAATGCCGAAATGGATAATAGATATGTGTAGTACATATATTAGCAGATACTAAAAGAGTACAATTGATAAGTTTTTGGATTAATCAAGTTAAACCTAAGGAAGTTTAGGTATTTCTGCAAAATTTGAGAATCAACTTTTGGAATTTTCAGTTCCTTATTTTTATTACCAATTGACTTCCAAACAACATGACTTGGATTTTTCAAAAACCTGCCTTCAGACATGCGACAAAATATCGAAATGTCACACTTGCTTCATATTTTCAAGTAATGCGTTAAAATTGAAGTGATCAAATCGTTTATGTCCTTATCGTATCTCTTGTGCAGTTACCTTAAGCGCTACAAACGTTCTTTTTTTTGTTGAATATTGCATAATCTTCCCCTTTTATCCGCTGCTTGTTACCTGAAAATGATTGAAAAACTAATCGCTTAAAGCGAAAGGAAAATTTTATGCTTCACTGTTCTTATAATAACTAATTTTCCTTTCAAGTTGGTTTTAAAAGGAAAATTGAAAAAAAAACGGTATTGCTGCAACAAATTTCAAAAATCTTGCCCCTTGAAAAGAAAAACTCAGCAACATATTCAATAGGCGAGCTAGAAGTATTGCCCAAATGATACAAAATTTTTATTTTAAGAAGTAATAATGTACATAAAGTTAAACTTATAATGAACTTTTCATTGAAGCGTGCTCAAAAAATCAAACAAATAAAAATCTAGTTTGCGACGCGCGGTTTTTAATCGGCGACGTTCGCATAAGTAGATAGTGGATACAATAAATTGGACGCTAATACCACTTCGATTCGTTTGTATCAAGCGTCAACTACCACTTAGATACTATTTGTTCCAGATACTTATTTGATTGCGTTTCCACTTGAACAGCTTTTTATATTACATATCAAGTCGAACGCCATTATCTTAAGAAATGATTGTTTTAGACACGACAATAATTCATCGCAGACTTGTGATGAGCAAATTGAACTAAGATACTGTTGATGTTCTACTATTAAAACTTACATGTAAATACGTATAACTTATAGGTACATGGTTATTTGCAGCAATATACCCATAAACTTGATATAAGCCTTTTTAAAATCAGGAGAAGTTTAATTAGACATTTTTTATGACAAACCTGGCCGGATTTTCGTGGAAGAAATTTAGAACATCAATCTTGGTACATACTACATACCTACTTAATGGAATCGTTATTTTTAAAGGTTTTTATGTAGAAGTTGTCGACATGAAATGAACATCTGAATTACGGACTAAAGCACTCAAAAAGTACACTAAAAAAGTAAATTTATGAAATTCAATTACACTTTATAAACGAATATTTAATATTAATGTTGTTGAAACAAAGTTATCAAGCTCGTTGGAATTTTAGAAAGTTTTGATAGTAAATATGGAAGTTTATGTGCATAAAAATGGTTTTAAAACATCAGTTAAGAAAAAAAAAGTCTTACCTATTCGAATACTATAAAATGTGTCGTAAAAAAGAGGAAAGGCTGTTCACTTGTCAATAAAATGTATTAAAAATTCACCTCAAAAATGCTCTCTTTTTTTGATAGATATTTATTAAGTACTCGTTCATTATAAAAAAAGATTGCTCCGATGATTTAATAAACCTACAAATGAACAATAAAGCTCATCCAAGCAATAAGGTACAACTTCAGTTATAATATTTCTGAGATAATCCCTAAATGCATCCATGCGCCGATTAAGAGTAGTATCCCTACCGATTCCTGTCTATTTGCAGATTTTTTTAATAGAGGGAGAGTTTTTTGCCAAACATAATAAAGTTTCAAGTATTCTGTTCAGCAAACATTTTCCAATTGCATGGACTTTTTACACAACCTTACATCAAATAAAAATTTCCGGTAACAAATATTTTTTTTTTAAATTTAATGAAATTGTGAAATGTTGTTGAATAAATTAACCAAGAATAATAGGTAGGCGTACCAAAAAAAAAAGAATAAATAAAAGCAATTTGAAATTTCTTTTTCTTGTAGAGTAAAAAGAAAGTTAGAAGGAAAGATTCTTTAATTTATTACTTAAGCAAAATAAAGGAATAAAAAGCTCACTTTTTTAATCAAACATTAATTAATTTTCTCCCATTCATTAAATACGCGTTGAAGTGGCGCGTGATTGGATGAAATTTTGGATGTTAAAATTACAAAACGATTACGACGAACTGAGTAAACCTTGGAAGTGCGATGTTTTTAATTTTTAATTTTTAATTTATAATTTACTCGACGCTTATGTTTTTCTTGTACCGAAGTGAGGAGGTTATATTGGAAAATGGGTCGTTTTTGGTATAGTTATGACAGTATACCTTCGAGTGAATGATGATTCAAAAATAGAAAATTGTTAATGGTGAATATTTTAAAAGAGGTATTCTCGATTGCAACGCGCATTGGTCTCTTGGATACTACACTTGTGTATCTTGTATTTCTCGTACTTTGAATTTGAACAGCTCCTGTTTTAGATAACTTCAATTAAAACCGCACGCTAAACCCTTATCTGCAAATGCTCTTAAACACAGCAGTACAAACAATTCCCCGACTGAAAATTCTAAACGTTCATTAATCAAAAACTTAGACCTCTTAAGGTTTATTTTGGTAACACCAATGCAAATTTCTACTCTAAAACCTGAAAGTATTGTAATTTTTTTCCCACAATTTCTACAGTCGTTTTTCTATAATTTCTGTAGAAATCCAGTAAAAGATTATGTAATGGAAAAAGCTCCTCAAAAACTGTGGGGGTCTCTTAGTAATATGAATTGTAATGATTTATTATAATATAATGTGTTTCTACGAAGACAAGGAAATGAAAACAAAAAGAAAGTGAATGATACTCTTACGATGTGTATTAATGTAACTTTAGTCTAGCATTTCAAAAGATTTCATTTATGATGAATACCAACTCGAAAGCGTTTATTCTATTTGAAATTCCTTTATCACAAATTAGAAGGTAAGTTAGTGTCGAGTGCTTGAGCATGACTGAAAAATTACCTTTTAGGGGAAAGTATGAAAATTTGTTTATTTTATTAATAGTTACTTTTTTTCCTTGAAATTTATCTTCATGTTGCATTTATTTGTTCAGCAACAAGTTCAAGTGTATTTGAAATGAAATTTTCGAGTTGGGTTAAGCGTTCATCCAAATCTTTTAAAAGCCTAAAATTAGAGTTCGAAGTTACTTTTGTAACGTATTAATTTAAACCTTTTAGGTTGAGATTAGATTAACGTAATCTGTAGAATGTTCTTCGGACATCTCCTAATTACCTAATGGATGTAATTCCGCTGAAATATTATTTGACATTGAGAAAAATTACAGTTTTTCGTTGTGTCTGCGTAGTGTAGCGGATCAAGAATATTATTCATTTTCATCTCCTCAAGAGACAATATCAATTTTTCTGAATTGCGAAAAATTGGATCATTTTAATAGAATGCAGCACAGTACATCGAAAATTATTATATTTTTTCTCAAAAACGAGCAATTTTTATAATTTCTTGTACCCTACTTATCCCTGAAAAGCTGTGAGATTTATCGTGATTAATCTATTTTCCTCGTCATTCTGAAAATAATTAGTAGTTACGAGTAGATACCAAGATACCTCAAAAAGGAGCTGCGATTCATCATCAGATGACTATAATAAGCTAGAAAAAAGAAATGTCATGACGTAGAAATTTTTTAAAGATTTTTAGCAATGCGTACTTCTGCTATTGAACCGTTACAAAGACAACTTTCATTCACCACTTCATTTTTTGGAAAATTACACTCTCCAAACTGTCTGTGAAATTTGGCTGCTGATTTCATTTTTTTTCACTTTTATGACAGTGCAAATTACGAGACATATGGTTTAATACGCTATAATAAACTACTTATGAAAAAGGGTATGAAAGTATTACTACGGAACAAACGACTTTATACCAAGACGCACAATTACCTTGAAAAATTTTTTAATGTTTTTATGCAAATGTAAAAAGCAGTTAGGTTGGTTAAGCTGCGCGATAATATTTAAAAGATTCATATTAAATAGGATTTCCTAACATAGTAAAAGACGTTTGAAAAGTAATAGATTACACACCAAGAAAAAAAGATTCTACGAAGATGTAGCTAGTTGTTAGATAAAATGATACTTTTTGTAAAATGTTGCAGAAGGCATAGTGCGGGCAGCGGGCTTAATAATATTCGATGGCAATGATAACGCTTACGTCTAAGGTAAAGCTGTGCGAAGAAAATTATCCAGACAGATGAATGTTGAAACTTTATGTTCGTATAATTTTCCCATTTATATCGAAAAAACGAGCGAGGCTAGATTTCTTTTTGAGTTTCATTTTCCCTTTTTCGCTTTTCTCCCTTCTTGTTGATATACTCGGTTTAATTTTAAAGAAGAGTTTCCTAACCCATAATAGCTGCTTGTTACAAACTTTATTTTCGATATCTTTTCAAATAATGAAACGAAATTTTCGTAAATTACCAAGTATCTAATTTAAACGAGGTTTAATTCAACGCTTACTTATCTGATAAATCATTAGGATTTTTGTGTGTTTTTCAACAGTTAATGATTTTATGGGTACTTGGAAAAATTCTTATGGTGCATTAGTGTAGTCTGTAGTGGCACCATAACCGTGTTGACGTTTGGCTGCGCGTTCAAGTTATCTTTTATCACACTTCCTCAAGATTTAATTGAAAATTTTCAATTTTTGGGTATAACCAAAAAATCAAAACATCTCAACTTTGAAATTGTATTTCTCAAATACTTAACTTATGACCGATATGAAATTGTTTGGCAGGTACCTAGCATCATTATCTATCGACTTGCATAGTGGCATTTTGTCATACTTCCTCTGATTTGAATGAGAATTTTCCATTTTTACGTACAAAGGATTAAAACGTCTCAACTTTGAAATTCTATTTCTCAAATATTTAAAACGGGACCACAGGTATAGTTGGTTGCATAACCAATTTTTACAGGAAAAAGCACTGAAATCCATTTAACAGCTCGGGAAAATTAAAATTGTGGAATATTGCTCTGTAAGACAAACAAGCGTAATATGTTTAAGAATATTATACTTATGAAAAAATTGCTCAATGTTATAAACAATTAAGTTACAGAACCTTATTTTTAGGTTTCTAAGACCCCACAACTTCAGTAGTTGCCTAAACTATATGTTTTATATCTATAAAACATATAGTTTACAGCTGCAATTCAAAATACAACAAAAATATGAAACCTCGCGTTTGAGAAGTAAGAAAATACGAAAATTTTGAGGAAAAGAAATTCAGGTAGTATTATAATTTCAGCGTAAGGGAAGGAACGGAAAAACTGTTTCAACTTAATTTTTAGTCATGATATGGTTTTTACAAATAACTGTCTACATTATTTATTTCTAGTGTTTCTCATTTTTTGAGAATAAAAAGAAATAAGTTTACGATTTTTTTTTTGTTGAAGTACGTATAATCTTGTAACCAGTTTTTCACAATGTTGAATAACCTCATGAAAATTGAAACTTTTTAATTGAATTTTTTATGAATTGGTCTCCTACCAATTACTTTTTGGTTACTCTTATTGTTATTTTAAATTGAAGTATCACAATACTATAAATTTTAATTGAAATAAGACCCAACCTGAGGTACTGGTACACGTTTTGGTTCAAATCCATGTAAAAACTTTAATTAACCTTGGGTATTTCATGAGATAAAATTCATACTCTTACGATTAGTTGTCACATTGTATTTGTCGGAGTGTATGAATAAACACATTATTTTGAATCTCAATATTTTTCTCAGGAACTATTGTATCCTTTTATTTTGAACAATTGTCTTGGATAATAATTATCCTAAATGTCTAATGTAGCGTAAATTTTCTTTCAAGTTAGCTGGTAGAATGTTGAAGAGAATTTAGATTTATGCGTTTTTGTCTTTTTAACGCAATTCTTCAGTTTAAAACGCGGTTTCTTGAATTCTTTATTGTTCGCGATATTTTCTTTGGTAATTATGAATATGTCTTGGGTATATTCTTTGGAAATATTTGTCACATTTTTGGCCGTATTTTTATAACTATCTGTAATTATTTTTAATGAGTAGTGATTTTGTTAATTTTTCACATTGATAATTAGTTTATTCATGTATTATCAGTGAAAAATTCTTTCCTTCTTTTATAGACCACAAAATGTAAGCCTGAAATATGCTGTTAAGCGCTTACCTACTTAGCAAGTACCTCTACCTACTTAGCTACATTAATAAGTATGTGTATACAACAACAATTTTTCATGATTAAATTTAAAAATACATTTTATTACATAGGTACTAATTTATACAAAACAGTTAAAAATTTTTAGGACCTGATTTATTCAACTTAATGAATAATTTTTTTCGCGATATAATACAATTAATTATAAACACGAGTACCTATGTGGTATTACGCATAAAAAATTAAAAAAAAAAAATCGCGGCGATAATTTCTACACGTAGCGTAATTTCGTGTAAACTTAAACTCGAAAAAAGACATTACAAAAACAGCCACTCGTTCGTTTTGCTGTGAAAAAAAAAACTTTTGAAAAACGGAATTACCGTTTAATAGCTGCATTACAATAGTTATAAGAAGAAATACATTTTGAACTGTCGTATTTTAAATTTTATAATGCAGTAAAACGGTGCGTCTTTGCCTTTTTGCGAGAATAACCACTTTTAGGTATATTTCTCATGGATAACTTGCCATTTGACTACGGCGGTAGTTTTTTCTTAACTTAGTGATTTTTGACATTATGCGAAATTTTCACGGGTCGTTTTACAATTTGTTGCACAACATTTCATATTTGTAAAAACGAAATGCGCTCGATTTTAACATTTTGTAGAAATTTATAGGGGTAAAAAAGTTTACGCAGAAAATTTTATTTTTTTTAAGAGAGTGAAAATTAAAAAAAAAGTTTTTTAAAACTTGGAGTGAAATATTTGGCCGATGAAATGTAATCAACAAAATCGCGATATAAATTTCGTGCGTACTGCATTCGAGTTTCATAGACTGATAAAATTAAACTTTTGCTTCTATTATGGCTTGAGTGAGAGAAATGTGGCCAGTTTTTCGCTGTAAGTTATAATAGTTATTTAACTTATTTCTTTTGTAAAAAAAAAAAATACATTCAAGTAAAACTGTATTGGTTTTCTTGTAAACGAACCTGCACTTTTAGCCAAGAGTTATGCGAGTAAAGGTAGGGTTATCAAGGGAATACTTTTTCGTTTTCTTAATGAAAACTTTAATGATATATAGCGTACAGTGTCTTGAAGGTTCCAACTTTTTTTTGCAAGATTTTTTTTCTTTTAAAAAGTGAGGAAAATCTAACCGGGAACTTTATCTCAGAATTGTAAATATGTTTAAAAGTATTTCCCAAATTCCCTTAACAATGTCGAAATTTTTGTATACTAGCCAAAATTTCTCCAAAAATTATAATAGTCTCTACTTTTCTTCATATTTTACTACTTGCTAATACTGTTACGTCAAATTTCACCGTAAAATACGTTCTTACGAGTAGTAGTGGGTTTTCTCCAGCGCATTTGACACGTTGCCGGGTATGTGATAGAAATTTAATAGCAAGAATTGAGGTTCATTGATTCTGCGATGAATGGAGTGTTTTTGATAAATGTATACGACGTGTTCTCTATTCGAAAATTTCGGCTCGGTTAAAGGAATAAAGCGTCGCTTTGATGACAGATTTACGCCAGAACGCTAATTATTGCAAATAGATACGTGTATTAGCGGCTGAATGCGCACAGATCTTTATAGCTTATTTCATTAATGCAACGTGGTTGCACGATTATGATCCATTGATGAAATTAATTAAACGTGCATAAATTATGGTTTGCTGGTTTTCACGATTTTTGTTTTCGTTTTTTAGTCATTTTTGCCTTAAGAGTTTCTCATGAAACGAGCAAAGATAATGAATCAAATGCTCTGCCTACGTAAGTCAGAAATTCTGAATAAAAAAGTATTTTTTTACGCTACTATGTTACAGTACCTTTATAATGTATTTTTTCTTGTCGTCCACCCTTTATGAATAAAACATATTGAGAAACATTATTAACGCTGGATTAACATTTTATTTTTCAATTAAGGTGGCTGAAATTATGAAATTTAAAAAAGAAAATTCGTACGGGCCTTTTACATTCACTACCAAATATTTAAAATGAAATTTGCCGAATATTTTTTTCTCAGCATATTACCACTTCTGTGTATACGCGTATAATTCTATTGTGAGCAAGGTATTCGCATTTCTGTTATCAAAAGCTCGTTAAAATAGAAGGAATGTTTCGATTGTTGTTTCGAAGTAGCCGATGCGTATTAGTATTTTTTCCCCCATTTTTTTTTGTTATTTTGGTATTTTTTCCGTCTCGCTTGTTTATAGCTGAAAAGTAGTTACACTCATCACATTCTTAAAGTACATACGTAATTACTCGTATATTCCAAAACGACAAATCTTTCGAAAATTTCCACACTGAAAAATTGTGTATATTTTACAATTATGGGTAGAGTGGATTTTGCGGAAGACCGTGTATCCATCTCAGTTTGAAAAAGGAATTGTATTCCTTTCACAGTTATTTATTCTGATCAGAGCTTGTTAATTCCTGAAGGCTGTAAAATTCATTTTTGTTCGAACTTCGAAATCGTTTTCGACTTGGTCTATGGTTTAATTCTAATGAATAATTTAAACAAAAAAGTTTAGTGATTATGAAACCACTTGATCTTATTTGGTTATTCAAGCAACTTGCGTACAAATTGATTTTTGATTATTGTTCGATGCCCATAGACCGTATGTCCAGCTATAAGTAATTTTTTGCTAATATGAAAGTATCATTATGGATCTAGTTCAGTAAACGAGTAAAGTACCCATGCGAATAAGTATTTGCGAATTTTTAGTAACGATGCATGCAAAGATTATGATTACAAAGTAGCTATTTTTTAACAAACGTTTTTCAGAAACATCAATAAAGTTGATACAAAGGGAAAGTTTAAAAAAAAGAAGTATGCAATCATTAGAAAACCAAATTCAAAGAAAGGGGTGTTTCGTATCTTAAAAACTTTGATACAATGAAAACAAACTTTTAGTATCTAAAGTAATTAATTATTTAAGTGTATACGCTTTAAAGTTAACCGGTATTACTCATAAAGTAGGACTTTTTCTAGAGCTTAGATCCTTCCTTTTCTCGAATATAATTCTAGAAAAAGAGAAAAGATCAGGAGCTGAAAGTTTCAAAAATTTTTACACAAATGGTTTTTAATAATTAACGATATTTTTTAAATTATTCAAAAAGTTTCTACTTTCATTTTAATAAGCGCGATTTTTGCGTTTAAACGTGCCAAATCCATTCTCATTTGTTACCGTTTCAATGAAATTTCTTCCGACTTCTACACGTTGCCGAGGTAATTAGATCATTGAACAAAATCTCAATAAATTTAAAACCAACAATGCTTAAAAACAAAGTTTTCGAAGTTTGTTGCACTTGTTTCAAGCGCTGTTTCTTTTCATAAGAGTGATCGAAAATGGAAAAAGGAAAAAGAATAATGATCGGTGAGAATTTGCAAAATTAAAAAATTAATGGATGGGTAAATATCATTTAGCTATCTGGTGTAGGTCCTATCTTACTATCCATATCGTTTATCTGTTCATTAGAATTTCTTTCGACTTTTCTCAATTGCTATGAAAACTGAAATGGAAAAACGAGACACTCGTACTTATGTAATGATGCTCGCTCAAAAAAAATTTTTGGTTTATTTACGCAAATTATAAATTCTGGTAGTTGAGGATTTTTGAGCTATTTTACAACAGGTATCCCATATGCGTTAGAAGTTCGTACATTGTTTCACAAAAATTAGCCGATGTTACCTGCTTGAAGTTGTTAAATTTAAGCATAACTACTTCTGTGCAAATAAAAATTTGTTTTATTCGTATTCTTGATGTTGAAATAAAAGAAAAAACAAACAAACAAACATTGACAGTTATGGTATTTTTACTTCTACTTAAAGAAGGTTAATATTTTCTTTTTATTTGTTCGCAATAGGTAGATACTAGATAGGTAGGTATATTTTAATTGGCATCGTTATTTGGATCGAGTGTAAAAACGAGTGAAAGTAAAGCTAGAGACATCATTGTTCCCAAAATACAGCTTCTTCTAAATATTATTTTATGAATGTGTTATATAATTTATCAAATGTATAATACCTGTATCACTTACCTTCATTACACACCTTACATCCCTTACACTCATCAACACAGTATCCACCTACCCACCTAGCATCTAGCTATAGCTAACTGCCTATCTTACTTACCAAAAAATGGTTAGTTGAGAGTTGAAACATGCAGCAATATACTTTTTTCAAGTGAATCATTTGCAGGAAAAAAAAATCAATTTTCTAATTAGGTATTAGTTCTTGAGTAAAATTTCGAGATGCGAACATTTTTAGGTATTTTCTTTTACTCAACTTGATTTAAAGACAAGGCGAAGCAGCGAATGAGTTTTTTATTCTTTTGGCACGTTATTTCGCGATTCTGCAATTGCTCGTTTACACCATTAAAAACGCATTTTGTGCGATATTTTAACCCGGAATTGCCATTTCAATCGTGTTGCAATCTCACTGTGGGCTTAATGCTTTTCAAATTGCATTTGTACACGTTCATGGCGTGTGGTAAAAGTTTTTTCCATATATTTCGGGGTTGTCATTCAAAATATGAAAATTTATTGCTTTTTTTTATTATATTTCGGTACATGTTTTTTGTAATTTAAAAACACTAGTAGCTAGAGGTAGTAGATTGATACCGTGGTGTTTTTGATAAAAATTTGTTTTTTACCGTGAAATATGAATGTTCAAATAAAAAAAAATTGATATCGTGACGATGTTTTTATGAGTTGTGAGATATTTAAAATTCTGTTATCACTTATACCTAGACTTACGTAGAATTGATGCCATTTGTTCTAACTTTGTAGCTGCTGATTTCGAGACAAGTTACGAAAGAAAAGGACATATGGAATGATTTATTGTAGAAAGAATCTTTCGCTAATAAATGTTATACCTAATAACGGATGTTCTGAAGAAAAAATTGTTCACCAGACCAAATAAATGTCTTTTTTTTAAACTAAAATTCAAAACAAGTATACCTTTTTTAACTAATGGATTTCTATTTCCTGGACGATTTATGCGAAGAAAAAAATTTGAAGGTACCTCCATTACCTGATTAACGTGAATTCACCTTTAACTTCTCGTAAACAATACTACTTTTCAACTTATTATATTTATCTCAACTTAATAATTTTTTAATTGAAGATAAGGAAAAAAAATTCCTGCATTTATTGAACATTTAATGTTAGTGATAATATGATGATCGCTAATTCTAATCATTACGAAATTCTTTTGAGGAACCTACATCTGTTCGATTTAAAATGGGTTTCACTGTTTATTCATGATTGTATAACCGACTAACCGTTCCATTTTATTATGCAGAGTAAATATAATTAATATTTTAGGGTTCCGCTTAGATGATATCGGTTTCAATTAATTTAAATTAAAACTTCTCTTTCATACTTTTTTCCTGTAATAATTACTTTTTTTCTTTTCAGATTTCAAGAATATTATTTGTAGCGTCAAGATTTTCTTCGGAGAATCTGACCACGTGAGTGATATTTGTGATTTCTAATCTATTTATTTGTTCTACATGCTTACTTCTCGTGATGTAATTAAGATTAAGTGAAATTAGATTTATAAATAATCAAGATGGGATTTTTTTTTCTCAATTTCGTAAATTTAATATCCCTTAGAGTAAAAAATTATTCCAAAAAAATCCAAAGCGCTGTGATTTATTTTATAAAAGTAAAATGCCCATTGAATTTATTGAATTACTCATTTTTTTATTTCATTTATTTTTGAATATTTTCTCAAATACAATGTTATACGAGTAGGTATGTAGATCGGAAGGGTAAATTTTTCATTTTTTCAAACGCAAGTTTCTCGGTCATTCAAGAGTATTGAATTACTTCATTAAAAACGAATAATTTTCCTAGACACCTTTACGAGATATGATGCAGAAAGACATCATAATGATGACGACGAGTAAATAACGACTAGCGTATTTTTTCAAAGAAAATAATGGAAAATTCACCTTTTCAGGGAACACAAATAATGTGGAATTTAAGGAGATAGTTCAAAAAAAGAAATCAAAAAATTTAAAACCGAAGAAGAGAATTTCTGAAATTTGCAAATTTATAGCTTTGAAAAACTTGTTAGTTATTATTGTTCTTGAATTGAGAGCATAATACAAATCTACGAATTTATATAAAATCAACAGAATCACGCCTAACTGAGAATTTTTCATTTTATTTTTCAACTCTACGAAGAACTACAGTGTTGTACTTATGAAATCTACTTTCTTTCATGTGCTCTAAAAACAATAAATATATGAAATTTAAAATATTTTTGGTGTTGAATATTTGTATTTCCTTTTTTCTGCGTCAAAATTTGGTTTAAAAAATAAATTTAATGTGGAATTGAAACTTGATGGAAAAATCGTCACAAAAAGAATGCTATTTACCTATTGTGTAGGTAGGGTACTAGTTACCTATTTTGTTGTTATTTTGAAACAGACATTACGAAATTCAAATTTTTCATCTCCTGATTGTATTTCGAACGATATTACTTATGGAATTTAATTTTGTGGTTCATGGGTAATTTTAATAGATACCTATGATACCTAATACTGATTTTATTTAACGACGCTCAATTTCTGCGGTGCCTTAGAACATGTTACAAATCGAAAATTTGCTATCACATATTAAAATTTTTCTAGTTAGAAGGTTGGTATCTGATAGCTATTAGCTACTCATAGATATGACTTTATAAATTAAAAAAAAATCATGATGCATGGATTCTTCATAAACTTACGGCAAAAAATTCCTGCAGTTATGACCAACCCTTAAATTTTTTACTTCCAAGTAAATCATTCAAGAGATATTTCTTGTGCTGAAGGCAAGAAAATGAGTTATTGATTGAATTGATAGCAACGAACAATTTTTAGAAAGCTAGATAGTAGGTAGCTAGGTACCCGGGTAGGTAGCTAAAAAATTGCACTTAAATGTGCCACCTACATTGTTCATTCTTCCAACCAAAAATGTAACAATTGAACGAACCAGAACGAACCTCTATTTAAAGATAAAAAATACTCGATAATACTGAATAGCACAAGTTAGCTTTTTCTGCTCTATTTTTTTCTTTATTCGTTAATGTACATAATTGCTCTCATTCGAGATATTTCAACCTTTAAAAATTATAATTCTGAATACTAAAAAATTATTAGCATAAATTAATATTTATCAGCAATTACTTGCAATTCTTGGAAGTTTTTTCATTGAATTTTCGTCAATTGTGTTGTGAACATATTATTCATTCGCTTTTTATCGAAATTATACGAGAAAAATAAACTGTTGCGATATGAATTAACGTGAAATAAATTGATAAAGATGAACTCTTCACTTATTAAGTACACTATCTACTGAGGAAACATTTGAAAAAACTTATATCTACGTTTGCTTCAAAAATTACTTTTTAATATGTATAACATGTTCTTCGAGTGTTCTTTTAAAAGGACTTGGTTACAGAAAAAGCCACCCTGAAAACATATGTAATATCTCATCTAAATTCTAATGCTATTTACAAAACACCGAGTGATTTTTGACTTTAGAAATACTTGCCTCAAGCATCTAATACCATACCTAACCAACATACGTAGTAGGTAGCGCGAATTCCTCAACTTATTTGCTGTTGATCGCTCATAAAAACCTTTTAAGGTAGTAGGTAGGGTAGCAGGAAAGTACCACCTACAAGTCTACCATAATCGTATAATAGCTATATAAGTCAGTTTATTGTAATGTAAAACATCGCCTAACAATAATTCTGACAATTTACTTACCTGGAACAGGTTAATTCATCAGTATTTGAATTTAAGCCAAGCAAATTTACAAGGTAATTAACACGAAGCGAGAATATTATTTCTTCAGTCGAAATTGTTTACGGTGAAAAACCGTGAAAAACATGCTTTCAAAGAAAGTCGAAATATGTAGCAGTCGGTAGGGTTTCTTTCCTCGGCTTTGTTATGTATATACATTTTCAAAATTTTCCATCTTTATAACAAAATTTCATTTTCACCAATTTTATAAAGCATTAAAAATGTCTTTAATGTGTTGTTTTTCGTGTTTTCGCAATTATGTAAATACCTAAGCTTGAAATGAAATTAGGTAAAATCACTGAATTTTGTAAACCTGGATGAAAGTTTTTTTTGTAAAAGCATCACCAGATTACTTTTTTTTTACAGTAATCCGATATCAAACCACAAGTACAAAACAGCGAATATAAATTATTAATCGATGTTTAATTAGTATTTCATTGATAAGCTCGATTAATTATCAATTTTGTTACAGTGTGGAAAGTGACGTGATAATGCTGGAACGTAATGATAACACTGACACACGATGAATTGTAAAAAAGTACGGTATCAAATTTCCACGATTTTAATTTTGGTTACGTTGTGTTTTGTGCAATTTCAAGTTACAAGTTGGGCACTAGAATTTCGAAAATGAAGCATCGCGTTGAAACCACGGTTGATTTATAGGTTCACCAGGTTGGATGAAAAAATACATAAATCCATCCTAACACCAACTACTAACTTTCAAAATTACTAATGATTATGCATTCACCTTTTATATAATTTACAATTTTCACCAAATATGAGGAGACGAGGCTTTTTTTCATATTACTTTAGATAATGATGTAAAATAAAAATATTATAGGTATGCTTAGTTAAAATATACAACGTTTTTATTCATTAATCGTTCACAAAAGCTGCAACCTGAGTAGCACATAATATATACCGGATGTCCGAATAAACATAGCTTACTTATCAAAGAATTTCAGTATGATAATTTTGGTTGGTAGCATTGGCTGCCTTAAATCCTGCGAAGAAATATTTCGTAGTTTCTAAGGTATACGTAGGTAGGCTAGTTAGATAAGTAACTGCTAACTGGATAATGGGTATACAGATTTTATAATTAATTTTAGCCCACCTTCACCATAACGAGAATTTTTGTGGTAGAATGCAATTTTGGTTACGTTTGTTTACATGAGTTTAGAGCAGTCAATGTTGCCAAGTAAAATTATTTCGTTGAAATCCTCTAAGAGGTAGGCTAAAATTAATTATACACCCGGTACATTTAATCTATGCATGCAGTACGTCTACAAAGTACATATACATGCATAGACATACCATACCCCTCAACAACATTACGAATCATTGAATCAAGTATTTGAAGATTCGTTTTAGCATTTGTAAAATTATGTTAACGATTTGAAATTCTAATACCACACAAAAACAAACGCAGCTTCGCCTTAGTTTCCGTAATTTCTTAATGAAACCGAGAATGTGAAACGCGTTTCATTTTCTGTTTATGTTCTAGGGTGAGTTGTACACCGCGTAAAATGAATAAATTCACCAACACGTTGTATTTTATCAAACCATTTTGGATTATGTGGTTAAAGCGGTTTAATTCTCAAATAATAAATTTGTGCACCATTAGAAAGGAATGGTTAAGCTGCTGTTTTTTTCTTTTTCTAAAAATTTACCAAATTTTGCCGAAGCCGCATTAATTACTTTAGTTTGTCCAAACATTGATGAACATGTCTATAACTATCGTTAAACTCTGGTGTAACTTTTTTTCAATAACTTGAAATGTTCTAACGCCTTCTTGAAGTTTTTTTTGAAATTTTTGAGCGCAAGTTGAATTGAAAATGTTCTAATTATTGATAACACAAAATTGTTTTAATCCATCAAAAGCTAAAAGAAGTGGGAGAAGTTTAGCTAAAATAGGTTCCTATACCAAATACTCATCTATTTCCCTACATATGATATTAAACGCATTTTTTGATAGAAAGTCGCGATGTTAATATTTGCGGGTTGCGGAAACTCAATTTCATTTTTTTTAATGTTGAAAAATTCGTACCGTAAAGTTTAAACATAGTTATACGTACCATATGTAACTAACTAACTACCTACCTACCTACCTACCTACCTACCTACGCTTTGAAAAATATAAAATGAACGAATACATCATCACGTCTCACTTTATATTTGATTAAAATTATCTTAAGCTTTTTAAATTCGCGGAAATAAATGAAAACTGAGTGGGAATCGATGAACAAACATACAACGCATCATTTCACTTTATTCGAAAAAAAAAGTAAAAAGTTACAAGGATTTTTGGGAATTCATGAATTCTAAATAAATGTTTACTTTTTTTCCGTATCAAATCCCCAAGGTTTATTTCAACCGTTGTATATTGTTACTGTAATGCGTGAAAAATTTTATTAACAATTTATGTTACCTATTTTTTGAATATTTTACCTTTTGTGTCGTTTAATAAGAAAGTGTAATTTTTCCATCCACCTAATTGAGTTTATGAAATAAAATACACAATTTTAGGCGTTTCATAAAATCAACGCATAAGTTAACATGGGTTCTTTGTAACTTCGACCATTTTCCGATAGAACTTTGAGATTTTAATTCATAATTTTTAAATATCACAGTTGCTAGACTTTTTTTTATTTGTGCAATTGCTGTCTGCCAATTTCTTTGTGCAGTTGTTGTCTGGTGATTTTTTTTGCGAAACAATTCGTTATTTTTTTGTTCTTTCTAACAATTGTGAAGAATGTATGGAAATCCTCTTTTAAGCTCAAGATTCCAATTGTTTTCACGGAAAAAGCGACTTTGAAAGCGTTTCATTTCGCTATTCGTTCCGTAGACCATTTTCAACTAACTATATGGCCTATACCTACCAGATCTTCAAGATTTTATCCTTACTAGCTTGAAATAAGGTTTAGTTTGAAAAGCTTTTTATCAAATTCTTATTCTATTTTTATTCGTTGTAACATGATCCTAAAAAAAAGTAACTTACAAGGATTTTCTTTCAATTTTAGCATAGGCGCGAACACTGAGAAGATTGAAGAACAACATTAGATTTAGTTTTAAACGTACCTATCATTACTACAATAAAAATAATCCTTTTAAATGGAAAATGATGTACTTACTCGGATGTCAATTTTATCGTGGTGATTTTTTTACTTTCGTTTTAAACCTCAATTGTGGCCTTTTTGTGTAGACGAAAGAAAATATTCAATGACACCCAAGTATATATCTAATGGTGCAGTATGAAAGATTTTCCTCGATTCATACTGAATAAATCCAATTACATTTGACGATACACAAATAGATAAAAGAAACGGTACTTTTTATCGTTACAAAAATCACGTAATCCCAATGCATCGAGCTAACGAAATAAAGGCTGAACAATGGCGAAAATTCCGTCAAACTATAGGACCTGAAGTCAGTCAACCATTTACTCAGTTAGTTTTACTATTTTTGAGTCCCTATTCTCATTTCAGTGTCACACTGTTTGAACAATTTCTATCGACAAAAAAATTCATCGTTTTGTGAAGCTTGTGTTGATTACTTGCACGTACGTAGTACGTAGCTACGTACTACGTAGGTAACTTGTAAAATGCATTCTATGCATCTATCATACCCCTTTTCAAGGTATGCATAATAATATTCCTAACTCGGCAAGTATTTCACATTAGGTTTATGTACTTGACTTACAGCATGATTTTCATAACGAAGAAAAATTTTTGCAATATTCTGTAGTATCCAGATACCTACTTAACCTACCTACCTGATACCTATACATACCTTCGTTTTATACGTCGTGTGCCGTTGAAAAAAATTATTTTCATTATTATTTGGCGATCTTGTAGGAAAAAAATGATAAAAACTTTCCCGTTACGAAGCTAGTATTTTTTTTTACCGCAGTACATTAAATTTGAGTTGTACATGAAAATGTCTTTACGACGCGCATACATAACAAGACGAAGTCTTTTACGAATGCAAGACATGCGGAGTCACTCGGTTTCGTATTCGGCAAAATGGCAAAGACGGTTGCATGAGTGCTGTCTTTTTGGGGTTAACATGAAGTTTTGATGATTAATAGAAATATCAAAGATATCACGTAGTCGGTGTTTTTTTTTCTCCCCTCGGTGCCTAATGTTTCCATCGTCTATCATTTTTGACATTCAGATTGTTACGTACAACCTAATGATTTACTAAGTGAAAATTTTACCAAATGACAATGAATTTAAATGAATTTAAATAGATGACAAAACTGGAGAATATGGGTCTAATTTTTATGCACATTAGTTTTTTCATACACCGCTCAACTTTTTCTATCTCTTTCTCTTTTAGCGTTTATTTTATTACTCGTGTCGCGTACGCGTCAAAATTAAATAACCGGAATATTTTTCCAACGTAAAATTTCATTTGACAAAAAGTTCATAAGGTCGCACGTTTTATCACATCGTAAGAATTCACAATGGCCAATTAATTTTCACAATTTTCGCTCCAATTTTCTCGTAATTCATCTCGCGAAAAAAATAGCCAAATCTTCCATGTAGGTAATAAGTAATGTTATTGGATGTATGAAACTTGTTTCACAAGTTCGAGTTTACGTAATAACAGGAAAAAGTTTTCTCCATGAATTCGCGAAAATTTCTCATTTATCCGTAATACGAATACGACAAAGAATCGTAGAAAAACAGAATATTTAAGATAGTGCCACAGTGCCAGTTTTAAGCGGGCGGATTCAGGTGACGATCCCACCATCAAGCGGATTTTCTTTGTAATGTTTTCAACTATTTCGTAACAAGTTGTATTGTGAAAAACCTCACAAAATTAATGAAGATTGTACATTTTTGCTATAAAATGAGGGAATATTCACCCTTGTTCTGCATAGACAATTTTTCTATCTTGCATTTTTTCAATTTTTCTATACTTGAGTATACCTAGTGTTCTCATCAGAAATCATCTTCATAAGAAAAAATCCTGACATTGGTACTGATTCGAGATCTTCGAATATTTGCTCAATATGTAGTCAAGGGGGGAGTACGGGTATAGTGAGTTGTATAACCAATCTTTGCAGAAAATTTTTCCGATAGAGCGATATTCTACAATTTTAATTTTCCTGGGTAGTTGCAGGGACTTTAGTGATTTTTTGTGCAAAAATTGGTTATGCAATCCACCATACCTGTTGTCCTGTCTTGAGTGAAAAATGAAAATTTTATATGTACGTAGCTTAAAATTAATCAGAATGTTGTTAAAATAACTTAAAATTGATCACAAATTGTATAAAATTGCTTAAAATTTATCAAAAATTCGTACAAAATAGCTTAAAGTAGACCAAAGTTTGTACAAAATTGCTTACAATTAATCAAACTGTTGTTAAAATAACTTAAAATTGATCAAAAATTTGTATAAAATAGCTTAAAATTGACCAAAATTTGTACAAAATAACTCGAAAATCAATTAAATTTTCTATAAAATAGCCTACAATTGACCAAAATTTGTACAAAATACATATTTTCAAAATGTTGCCAAGGTGATTGCGGATAATATTGTTTGAAAATTTTCATTACACCGAGACTTCATTGAAAATTACAAAAAATTTGAAAATATTACCACAAATAGTTTTCGAGTACCGGATAATGGATAAAAGTTTCAATAGATTTTCTGAATGCTTGACATGGAAAATTATACCTGTTTTAATTTTACTACAGCGACTTGTTGATTTTCGATAATGTTCACTTTTTTCTTATGAATGTTCAAATTAGATTTTAACGAAGAATTAAAAAAAAAAAAATCATCTCTAACGTTTGTAAAGATTTTCTATTTAATTTTAACGCATTCAGGATGATTAATTAATCAATTAAACATTGCATGCGGTAGTATGTCATAGTACCAATGTTCGGTAGTTGGTACATTGCATTTAACTACACATACCTAGACCCACGCTGAAACCACACTATCAAATGGTAAATTGGCTCTGTATGATAAAGGCGCCGCCTTTTAATCGACTTTCATGACAAACAGGATTTACCAGCAATGTCTTTCCTATTCTGCCACGGTTCGTTAATTTTATATTACTACGTATAGGTATGTTGTATGTATTTGCCCTATATTAAATTACCCAATCATTAATTTACATTCAAGTTTACATATTTCTATACTATATTATTCGAAAGATACATATAAAGAAGCCAAAATAATGTATATGCCTACTTTCAATAGGTATCTACCAGTCGTATAAAAATGAACCAAACTTTATCATTCCGGTCATAATTTTCATCTTGTGCAATTTTGAATACAAAACGAGAAAGGTTCATTTTTTAAATCATTGTCTCCATAAATTTGTTCCCGCGCCCACATCCAGCGTTTTACTAAAATCTGAATATTTGCCAACACAAAGTCCTCTAATTTTGTTTTTTACTGGAGTTCATTATTACGATGAAAAAAAAAATATAGCATGAAAATATATTTAGGCGATGAAATGAAACTGAATTGATTTTAAAGAAATTCTTCTTGGATATCCTTATCTCATCGCCACAGATTGTCGTTATTATGTTGACTGAATATTATTTTTACTAGCATTTGAACAAATAATATGGCAGATGTAGAAGGAAAATGATAGTTGGTAAATTTTAGTTAAAATCGTATTATTTACCATACATATACTTATGTGTTTAATAATTAAAAATAACGTTATTAGTTCGAAAACAATATTTTGAAAATGTCTACTTTTTAAGATAAACAAGTAGGCAGTATGCTCGACAGGAAAGAAGAGAAGTTTTGCAATATGGAGCAGGTGTTAGGAGACTCACCAACAGATCTCGTCTACTTGAAGTGCAACGCAACGCAACGACAATGAAATAAAAATAAGTAAACTGATATATGACATTTGTCGCATGTGGGGAGGCGATGGTTGACATAATCAAAAAAGAGGAAAAAATCACTATTAAATTGGAAATTTTATCTTAAAATATCGTAATAACTTAATAAAATTATGATTGAATACTAAATTACATCACCTACTTAATACCTAAATTCATGCATTACCTATTTATTATCTAGTACTTTCTCAAGACATAAGAAATGAAATTTCTTATATGAAATGAAATACGCTTTCGTATGAATGAGGAAGTAAAAAAAGTTTAAAGAAACGTTACAGCGCATTTTTCCATTTTTTTTATTTTATGCAAGAATATAGATGATAACCTGAATACCCAACTTAGCTAAACAACAAATTTGCAAAAGTTGATAACTTTCGTTCTCGACACATATATTTTGAAAAAATTTGGAAAAGTTATGAAAAACTGAGCTAAAATTACATCAAAGCTTCGCATCTTTGTATTTTTGTTTCCTTTTGTAGTCGAAAAAGACATTGAACAAGTTTTATACAAGAAAAAGTTAACAACCAGCATAAAGCACTTGGTTGAATTTAATTGTAAATTATTGTTTTTTGTTTGAAATTAATATTATTTAAGTTGGAAAAAGACATACAACATATATAAAATATTAAAAACTCGTCTGGAATTGTAAAAACTTTTCACACTGGCAGGGTCGGAAAAGCAAACTTTTTTTTATATAAGTAAGTATATTATACGCCGTATAAAAGGAATAATACAAAATCAAAAGCTACTGGTGTTACGTGCCTACGTGATTTCGCATTCCATGTATTTTTTCTTATTTCATAACTTCTTTTCTTTGCAACTTCTTTTCTTTTTACTTTGTATTTTTCCCTCGACTCGCATACAGACGCTTATTTCCTTTTTATCATCGACGAATTACAGCTAACCCTTTACGAGGTCATACTTTCATGACATTTACCATTTTTAAACGAGAAACTGAACATGTTTTCTTAAAATAGTTCGTGATTCCGCATATGAGATTATTCCGTTCATCTCTTCCGCCACGTCTTCCTTTATTATCCATAAAAAAATCAACCTTTTATACGCGGTTATCAAGTGTAAAAACTTTTTCTTTGGCGGTTTTGCTTTTTTCTTATATCATCTACGTAACCCAGCTTGCAACATTTCCTCAGTCAAAGATGCTTGCTTTATGCTTTCAATAAATGGAACGAAATTGAAATAAAACTACGTACTTATTCGTAAACTCTCCTACCTATTCTTCTATGTATATAACTTTAACTATACAACCGCGAAAAAATCATTACTTATTGTTTTTTTTAAATATAATATTCGGTTGAAAAAATAAAATAAATGTAAAGTTAAAAGTACGATTTTCAGGTAGATCTGGATACTATATTGTGTGGGAGTTGAAATTTATCAAGAAAAGTTTGAATGTTTTTTTCTGGTTCTTTTGATTTTTATTAATAGTCCTTATTTTACGCTAGAAGTTTTTGTTAACCAACTTTAAAGTTTTTTAGTTTTGGAAACAAAACTAGGTAGAATAGGTGTAGGTGAAATTGAAGTGAACGATTGAGACGTATTCGTTAGCTCTCTGGTCTCTACCTTTCTCTTAGTTTAGATGTTTTAGAAAATATAAAGATAAATTTGAAACACGGTCAAAACGATGTCATCTTATCAGTAAGTAAGTAAGTGAGTACGGTATGCAATAGTAATACAAAATATCCAAAGCAACCATAACCCAATTTAATAGGAAAGTTTAATCTCATGAAAGGTGAATCCGAGTGCTTTCGTTTCAGGGCATCTCCATTTTTCGATGCGATGTTTAAGGAAAATTTTTCACGCTTCTATAGCCGAAGTGTATTCTTATTTTTGTTAATATTAAAATATATAGCAAGATTACTTGTGAAGTTAGCAGGTTGACGTATTCGGTGTATTTTGTATATTACATATTTGTACGCGTAGGCTATATCCTTCTATCCTATTCGAGTAATGGAATATTTTCAGCGCGAAATCGGCCTCTAGCAAAAGAAAAGTGATTATTGTGAACTGTTATGTACCACCAAAGTCTTTACCGGGAAAGCGTAGGTATTTGATTCACCTAAATAAGTTTTCGTTCGCGTGTTAGTACAGATACTTTGTACGCTTTTATTGAGAAAACTCTCGGGTATAGATCTAAACGGTAGGAAAACTATAAGAAATGTTTGTAAATTCGAAAGTACGTATGGCTTTGATTTATCGGATTCCAGAAATGCGTGTTTTACGAAAGATAATAATTCAAGTTGCGACGAAACGGTTGTGATTATTAAACTAAAAGGGCTCTAATTGAAAGCATTTATGCTGAGCTCTGTATTTTAAAGTATTGTGACTCGCGAATTATTTAGTAATTTTGAAACGCATCCGAGTATAATGTCAACTTCGTTCGCGTTAACACGTTGGTATTATTTTTAATTAACGAAATTCGGATGATTGATTAATTTAATATTGGATATTTTTACACGTATCGGAGTAATAGTTTTTGTCTTCGCTTTTGTCGTCGTCGACAAACGTTTTAAACGGGCGAAAAAGCTCGGCAAATTATACCGCTATAAAAAAAAGATAATTGCGATATCCTTGTCAAGGAAGTTTTTCATTCATCTATTTAAATTAGTACGTAAGTAATTATAAATGCGGTTAACTTTGAATGAGAATTACGCAAGATTTGCATATTCGCCAACTGTAAAGTTTTGTAACTGTTAGTTTATGGAAATCAGATGATACAATGTAACAAATTTTAAAGAAGAAGTAATAATCTGCACCTGGTTTAGAAAAAATGTAAAAAACCAAAACTTAAAATGCAATCAAGACAAAGAGAAATTAAATCGTCGCGAGTTGATGGAGAATTGTACTTATTGTAAGTTTATACCCACTTGTATATCACAAGCGCGGAGAAACTCACTGATTATATTATCTATGAAAGAAAAACTTACAACTTTTGTGGTACCATATATTACCATTATTGTGTACCATAAAAAAAATCGAAGATCGAGAAAAGTTTTGTTATTTGAATAATTTAAGCGCGATTTCCAATATAGCTCTTTCAAACCAAAAACGTCGAAGTAGATCGTTAACCTGATAAGGTTTCAAATTTGTGGTAAGGGAATGATGAATTAAACATATGAGGCATGAGGCTGATATGTAAGCCTACATATGTAGGCTATATTACGTACAGAGACATAGCCTACAACATACATGTTATGTAATGTCTAAATAAGTATGTGCTATGTAGTATTTAGCTATGTACTATGTAGTTTACTTACTACCTACTTAGTCCTAACCAAGTATCTTTCAAATTCAATTCCGATGGTGGTGCATAGAATTACACGTTTGCCGAATGACGATGGTTTTTGACCTGTCCTAAACTTTATACGGGTATTGTGCTTTGAATTTGCGAGTTGGCATGCATATATATGGATTCGAAGGGAAAACTGAAAAACTTTTAAAAAAATGGAATTATTCGTACCTACCTACCGCTGTTTAAATAGCATTTAATCGCAAAACTTTTCTAATTATCCGGTAATAATGATTATTGGGGTAATGTTGTGTGGCATGTAATAAATTTTAAAGGGTGTTATTATCGCTTGTTAAATGAATAGATGAATAAATAAAGTGTGAAGTATTGCTGGTTACTACATCCAATTTATGTTTACGTTTACGTAGCGTTGACGAAGCGTAAGAAGATAAAAAGGTAACTACGAACGTGTTACCTTGCGATAGTATTTTAAAGAAAAAAAACTCAGCATATACCTCCCAGCAACAAAACTTTCAACGTGTCGCTTCCTGTTAAGCACGATTCTTTGTGAATAATGGTTCCCAAAATTCCGATAAATAAATTTCTTACATCCCTTTAAACGCTAGTAAAAAGCGCTATAAAACGATATTCTGTAGTAATAAATACCTGTTTATATAAATCAAGGTTCGACTTGTTCTAGTCTGTTTGTTTTTTCAGCAATTATCTGATGTTTGGTTTACCTATAAATCGGTGAATTATGTTCAATGTTCTCGTTCACGCTAAGGGCACCCCAAAAGTCTCGTAACATTAGTTGTAAAGATACGCAGATCACTTGATTTAATACCAAAATGTACTTATCTATGCTTTGTTATGATTATAACGTATAACCTACTTAGTAGTTGATAACCAAATATCTAAGTAAATAGAAAATTGTTTGCATGAATTAGACATTATACTATGTACATTACTTTGATTTTTTTTGCATACATCTCAATAATTATTTGCATCAATCTTTGAAATAATTTGCACATTTGACAGCTATGCAGTAACATCATCGAAATTTAAAAACTTTATTAGAGGTATTGAGAGATTTTTGATGAAAAAAAAATCAAAGAGTACTTCATACGTATTCTATACAAGGTGTTACCAAAGGTTTTCTGCATTAACGTTTTTTGCTACCCTCGACTAGTAATAAGTACTTACATTTTTAATATGCAAAAAAATTGTTTTAACACCCTGCATACCTACTGATGGAAATTTTCTGTTAAAATTTGAAGAAATTTCACCCGGCTATTCTTCTCTTCTACATCAATATTCTACTACCTGAAAATACGTGGGTAGATCCTAGGTATATATTAAATCTAAACTACTGCGAGGTTGAATTTTAAATTAAATGTCATGATTAGGCAAGTGAAAAAATTCCTGAAAAAAGTTCGATATCCCTTCAATACTGAATAAGTGAACGAATGTTAAAGAAGTAACACCGCAATGGTAAATTTGATAGAAACAAGAACTGTCAGCTGTCCTGCTTAGAGCGTAGCAAGTAAAGTGAAAAGGTAACTAGAAGGTATGTATTGAAGAGAGCAGATTGTCAACTGCCGAGCAAGTTGTGAGGAAAGTCAAGTAAAAAGCTAACTGTTACCTTATGTATGTATAGCCATGTGTGGTTTAGTTAATACGTGTGATGAGAGAAGTTAAAACAAATAAAGGACGGTTGACTTCTTCAATACGGAAGCCTTTGTTTTCCATTTCATAGCGAATACCCGTATTCGTAATTCGCAATATACGTGTGAAGCTAGATTAGGTAAAATCAAAAATGTAACCGTTTGCAGGTAGTTTTTTTTAAAGTTTATTTGTTTATTCACGCAGTTGGTGTTCCCAAACAGGTAAAATTTATTAATATCGGATTAATTCATAAATTCTTTCTTAAGATGATTTATAGGAGTCAAGTGACAATAAAATTCTCATTAAATATTTTTGTTTACGGTTAGCTACCGACTTTGGTGCGTTGTTTGTGAAAATTAATTTTTAAATGATTTGTCGCGTAAAGTTTTCAAATATTTTAGTTTTCTAAATGAATCTAGAAGGGTTCCCTCAGTTGAAAAAATCAAGACTTTGAGGGTGTTATTAATTACTGACTACAACTTGAATGTAAACTAAAAAGGCGAATATTTTGCATAAAGGGAAAGAATGAATATTTAGAAGGCCCTGTGTTATATGTACATAAGCAGGTAGAGGTACCCACACTGTAACAAATATGAAGTTTTACGAGTGCTTTGAAAGTATGCGTACTTTCTCAATTTGTGTTTTTATTGATAATATTTTCTATTTATTTGACTTCTTATATTTATTCAATGATCAACTTACATCCAAATCTTAAGATTTCATAAAGCTCTCTTAACTGTCAATACACCAATTTGTCGATCTCGTGTTGTCCGATGCGGCGATGCCCAACAACCACTACGTAATGTTACTTTCAATAAAAAAAAGAGAATTTTTTTTATCATTCATAACATTTACTTCGTTTGAACGTTTTCGATGCGTTTATCGAATTATCGTTAATCGAATGAAGAATGATGTGGCAGAGATAAAAGCATCACGTGCGGACAAAGTACCAGAAAAAAATACGATTAGATTTGGATTCATTTTATTTTCGATTCTTGAGTATTTACTCAGTTCTTTGAACAAATTTACGAAATATTTTATAAATTTTATTGAGACTAGATATTACTCTACGAAAATATAGGTAAGTGTGAATTTTTCATGTGGCCCTCCGTGTGCATTTCTTTTTATTGAAATATGAAAGTGCGTTGAGAAAATATGAGCTTTTTGTGGACCTTTTCTGTTCAATGGCGATCTTAACGTTTTTGAAACATTGTTGTCAAACGCATCTACCTTCTTTGATGGCACATATCTTGATAAATTATGTTTTACGACGTTTAGCGAATTTATTGACACTATGTCCAGCATAACCGTCGTAGATAATTGAAGGTGATTAATTGACTACTATTGTTCACATTATGATGTTTAAACGATAGAGAGTTATTACTTGTGAAATTTGAGAAAAAAAAACTGAAGTGAAAGGAAGTACGAAAGATTCTTATCAAAGCGATAATTTTTACATTGTCAAATTACATATATGGTGTATTGTTTTAATGAAAAACTTCTCAAGAACTATTTTCATTTAAAGAAAAGATAACCGCAGCTGTTGCCGAAAATTTTTCGTTTTCTGCTTGTCGTTTTCATCCTTCGACACGTAATCGGTTTTCTACGTTCTTCATACATATATGTACCAACATTGTTGGCGGCGAGAAATGATAACTTTCATTTTTAAAAAGGCGAAACGAAAGTTTTTGTTGGAAACTTTCATTTTATTTTTATTCGATTTTCACAACGCTGACGAAGTTTATTTCTAAATACGTTTTTCGCCCAAGTTTTCCATTTGCGGTGATTGTATTTTTGAGAAACTCAAAATTCGAGACAAATCCGCATGAAAAGTAGTATCTCCCCCGGCAAAGCATCAGAAAATAAGCATTCATGCTACAAATGAAAATGTTTGTGAACTTTTTGAATCTCACTACGACCTATATTGTGTTTTTATTATTTCGTAAACACAATCCTCAAGTTGATTTTTAATTTAATTCTTAACACCCTGAAAAAATCATGTTCTTGTAATTCTGTGTACATTCTAACCAGAAACGTGTTTCTTTCGTAGATGATACCGAAATCCGAAACGTGGGAAAAGTTGATGCGGGGTTTGATGAATGGATGAAGTAGGAAATAAAGTAGTTTGTCACGATTTTTAGGAATTTATTGTTGCTAAGTTCTTTTAATGGTTGGTAAAGTTTTATTGAGTTTTTTTCCTTTTTTTCTTCAAGGAAGTGAAGGAAAAAAAAGAAAGACACGCAGTTTCCATCATACATGTTCTAACAAATGTTAAAATAAATACTCACCTAAAGAAAAAAGGAAATTGAGGTTTGAATCACAAAAGTTTTCCTTTAATGAAAAAATTTACCGCAGTGATTTTTTATGTCACGTACACTCGTTAATAATTTGTTGTTCGAAATATGAAAAAATAGACGCATAACCTCGATTCTTGAATTTTTTTGTAAAATCTTGACTTGGCACTAAATTTACTGATTATTACTTGAATTATTCACGCACATTATTCGCATATGGTAGATGAGCTACTAATATACTTACATATGTATTAACAAATAAATGTACATTTTACTGCTTAACCTTGTTTATTGATATTTCATATGCAATAGAGGTAGTATGAATATACAGTACTATATTTAGACACCTTTGAATCCGTTGGAAAAACTCCCTCTTCGAAAAAGAAAATGCTTGATGGATTGGGAGTAAATAAAAAAGTTGAGTAAAATGGTGAAATCATTTTCGCTCATCTTAATCAAACAAAGAAAAGGTTTATATGACTCCTTTTCGATGTTTATCATTTGATGGAGGATACCCATAACAATTCAGAAAATTTGTCAAATCGAACGACGGGTTTAAATTTCTACGACCAAGGGTCAACTTTAACGGACACAGTAATGTATGGTGATAAGTGGTTGTAATTTGTCTCGTGCGAATATTTTACCTTCAGAGAAAACCCGACCACTTGGCCATTGATTTCGAGGCGATCATTTGCGTGCGGTTTTCTGTTTTCGGCTCATAGGTGAACTATTATGTCGTAAAAGATATCCTTACCTTCAGCCCTTTTCTTGCTCAATGTTCATTTCTAATTCAGTGTTGTCATTTATTACTTTAGTAATTAACAAGACTGTTCGCCATTGTAGTCAAGATTAAGTTCCAGCATGAATATAGTTTATAAATGTACCTATAACTACTACCTAGTACCTACTTAGATTATTTCAGAAAATACTTCAAAGTGAGAATGAGAATGCATTTTTACGTTTCATTTTCAAATAGCCTTTGAATAGATACACAACTAACTACGAGATGTATGTTACCAGGTACATCTACATACTAAGTACGTGGTACGCCAATGCAATAATTTATAATGCTGTATATGTATAATTCTGATGAAATTCATCTTGTAAATACCATCATTGTTTTTATTTACTCACGACTGTTGAAGATAGGATCGTTACCTACTACGTTTAATACCAAAAATAAGTATTCAATTTTGCCCTCTCGTTGTTTTGAGATGTTGCAAAATCAAATGACTTTTATAAATAACTTTCAAAACACTCGTAATCTGCTTTAGCTTTATCATGAAGTTTCTAATTCAATTTTGAGGAAAATTTCAAATCTTGATAACTTAGCTCCTGAAAGTTACTGGTAAATGAATTTTAATTAGGATTAAAAAGTAAGTAAAACTAGACATTGAAAACAATAAGAATGGGTATTAGTTAAGAAACCTATTACTTCAGGCACTAGACATATCCTCCGTGATTAGCAAGCTTCACTGCGGTTAACGTAGATCTACGCGGTATTACATTTTAATAGGAATATTAGGCAAAATTTTGACGGTTTTGAAGCATTACATGAAGATATCATATCGAATCTTGTTAATACCGTCGAGTTTTGCCAGCAGCTCAATGCTAAAGTATCGTATCTGCAGAGGTTCAAACTTCAACTCAATTCTGTAATACCTAGTTACCTCCAAACATTTTTTCACACACAGGCTTTGCATTTATGGATTTATACCAATCAATCAACTCCGAGAGCACTTGTTTACTCAGCAGTCAGCACCTATAACATAGCCTAATTCGTTTATTCAGTAAAAAAATAAATTCCATAATTTTCAAGAAGTACTGATGAGTGATGACTATGAAAAAAATGTAAAATGTTTAGTCTCTATTCTCTACTTCTATAAGTATTTACTTAAGACCCGAGGTGACGAAGAAATTTTACAATGACCAAGTCACTCAACCGTAATACAAAATTTTTATTCAAAATAGGCTATGCAAAAAAAAATATTAAAGAGTAATTACTTTTGATATACCTTTGTATGCATACTTGATGGAAAGACTTTACAAAAGAAATCTCTCGCATGAACGTCGGCAAGAAAACATTTTTATTATCAACAATGTAAGAAATAATATTGCAACAAGTGTACCGTGAAATCAGCTTTTTGATCGGACGTGAAAGCTAAAAATTCGATACATTCAGGTTGGGTACACATTCGTCACCGAAATGTTGCAACGTTAGAGCAACCAAGAAGAGGCATTTATGCTGAAAATGGTTGTTTCAGTGAACGATACGAGATGCTGTAGTATGTAGAGGATTTTATTTAGTAGAAGAAAAGCTAACGATAACGTTAAAAGGGGCCCTCTCCGTGAAAAGCCGCCGAGAGCATGTCTTGTTTCAGATTTCGAACACTCCCCAATGATAAATACCTTGTATTCACATTAATCACGGTATAGTCATTGTTTCTCCAACGAGTTCCAGCCCTTAAGTGGTTTTCGCCTCAGTTGTTGCGATAATTTTTCATGACAACTTTTGCATTGTAGTCGAATTTTCTTTTGGTTTAAAGACTAGCCCACAAATTTATATTTTTTTAAATTGATTCAGAAGCATTTCCCTTTTGTTTTTTTTTCAAGTTATTCAAATTTTCTACAGCTTGCTTGACGTCCCAAGGTGAACGCGCTAGAACATTGAGATTTTTCAAGCAATTAATTTAATTTCTTCTCATTATAAAACTAGTAAGGTATCTGATGAACTCCAATGAACACCAAAATATATATATCATTCGTAGTTTCTAATATAAATCAGTTTTTATATCACTTCGAGTGGGTACAAATATTAGGTATTTTTTGTGGAAGGAATTTCTAGCACCATTATCCATTTTTAAGAAGGTTCGTTTTTTAAGTAGCCAAAAAAATAAAATAAATTTCAGCTTCCTTCAAGTTGACTGATATTTGATTTTATGAGTTTAATATTACATGAAACGCCGACAAAGGTAATTTCACGTCCCGTATATTTATAATTGTTTTTTGCAGAATAACCACTTAGATCAACCACCGTATAACAATAAGTTTTGTTTATAGAAGACAAACACATCTCTCCTGAGTATAATTCTTTTTTGTTCTTGAGGTTTTTCAAATGTTTCTTTATCGTAGTAAGTAAAAAGCTTCTAAAAGATTTTTTTCTCCTTTGCCATATTATTTAAGGGCACTTTTTTAGTGTCAAACTCAATTGCCATGACATTTGGCTTTCATTTAGTGTTTTCCCCCTTGATTTTCCACAAAATAAATGGTATAAAATGGAGAATGATTAGATCTTAGTTGACAGAATCTTTGTATGGTTTCAGCTTTTTGCTATTTTTGACATTTTTATCACATTTTATTAATTGGTGGTACTCCTGCACTTGAAATACATTTACACAAAATTGTAAAAAAGATTCTGTTTATTGTAGTTATCCAGTGAGGTATTAAAAAGAAGCATAATCGTTATGTTCCGAGAGGTGGATATAAGATTTAGTATGAGGAAATCCCAAAATTATAGCGGTTATGGGCCATTAATAATTTAAAAAAAAAAATAATAATAATTTCAAAGGAATAAAATCAAGAAATGCTTCAGCAAAAACTATTGACCGAGAAGTGGAATTATTGTCAACTGAAATAATCAAATCATTGTCGTTTTAAGATGTATTTTACCTACTTTGTCTTTCGTAATGAACGATTTGCTATAGATAAGAAAATTTTGTAGATATACGAGTACACCGCTTATTCACGCTTAGCCAGTTTAAGGGGGTTTGCGGTTTATTGTCTACATAAAAGTTCTTGGATATTAACGCAATGCCACTAATAAATTGTCGAGATGGATAAACTAAACATTTTAGGTAGGTGAATGCATGAATCACTTGAAAATTGTTTTAAGCTCTTATTTCATTTAATTTTCAGATAAAACTAGTTTTTAATCGAAATGAAGAACAGACCGCGAATATGATAATTAATTGTATGTACTAAACGCTAGGATTGATTAATAAATTGAACGTTCAAAAATAGAATTTTGATCTTTATTATGCGATACGTGTACTAATTTGAAATTTTAGGCAAGATGATTTTTTTCAGAAACTATTACCATGAAAATTTATTTTTGAAATGAAATTTTTCAAATTGTTTTTAATATTGTACGTATTTTTCTACCAGATACATCTACGTTACACATAATAACGATGATGTTAAATTTTGCACAGAAAAATTTCATAATTTTTCAGTAACACTTTTATAAAGTAAAAATAATAAGCAGGCGTATACTCACGAAGAGGTGCATGTGTAAATAGCTAAATATGCACTTTGCAACTACATACCTGCCAAATAAGCTCATGTGAGCACTTTGATTAAATGAAAATTTTCCAATTAAATAAAGGCATATTTCAAATGTAAATTTCAACTACTTCGGCGTAATATCGAGAATGTTAGAAGTTAAAGGATATGACGGTTATTAAAGTTACGATAAATTCATTAGTTTGTGTTGCTCTTTGAATAGTCGGGTCTATGTGTATATTTATCAAATAGGTGCCTGTAAGCAAAAAGCGGTCGTCGAATGTCTGTTTACAAGTTATTATTAGTTTTTCCGGTGTCACATAAGGTTAGGAAAACTTATTTTGGAATAATTCACATCGCAAACGTTTACCTACATTTCGATTTGTGATTGTTGTGTTTCTGTAATATATGCTCGTAGGTTCACTTACAAGAGACATATTTGTAATTTGCAAAAGATTTTTAACACGTTTAATTTTTGAGATTTTTTCAATGGATGTACTCGTATACACACACCTAGGGTTCATAAATAACCGCAGTGAGTTCGATTTCAAATTTTATACATATTCGCTTACCATACATTTTTATTTTCAGGATCGATGAATGTATGAAGCATGAAGATGCGATGAAATTAATCCTTATTTTCACGCAGTTATGGATTGCTGTTATATCTACCGGTAAAACGGGTAAGTTTAACCTACCTACCTACTTACCTATCTAAGTACCTATACATGAAGTTATTCCCCCAACATAGAAGCTTACTCATTTGTTAAAATAACTATTGATGTTCATTACAAAGTTACGCAATCATCTTTGAAATTTAAAAAAACAACATCTTAAACGAAAAACACTAGGTACTTGAAATACAAATTAAAGAAGGTAGTAGATAAATAACTAACCAGTAATCATGGCAGCATGTACAACTACGGTTTATCCACAAATGGACGATCTTAGGTGATAAATGTCTCGTTAGATTTAGATGCTTAAAAGAGGTACCGGTACATTTATACGAACAAAGTTTTACTTGCATTAAAATGAACAATACTTGAGATAAAAGCCATGAACCAGTGTCCTTTGGTCTCACGTTGATTAAATTAAAACACTAAAACTAGCCAGACATTAAAATGAAATGTAGGCGTTAAGCAGAGTATGCGAAAGTTCTTGTAAACTCTGAAGTTTAAATGTTGCCGGAAGAAAAGTAAGCAGGTAAAGTACCGAAAAAGTTTCGTCAAAAGTGTTGGTTATTTGTTAGGTTATGTAGGATCATGTCCGGAAACGGTAATTGAACGCGCAAGTATAAGTCGTATCGGTAAAAAGGACTAGCCAAAGAAATTTTCAAGGAGTTGGTTTTAATCAACGGCGGTTACCGTAATAACAATTTGTCTCAAAAGAATATGGGCTTAAATGGCTTCGTCCGTCATTTATATTATATAAAAGGTACCGCAATATTGCAAAAGTTGCCGCAACTTTCGCGTTACCTTATTACTATTCTTCAAAATAAGCCAAAAGATGATATCGTTCTATATTTTGTTTCTATTTTTTACAAGAGTTGGGTACAAACAGTAATTAAACAAATCTTTCTTCAGATAGGTGAAAATTTGTGGTTTGGAGCAACTACTTACTACATGTTGATTTTGGTTTACTGTAGTCATTATTTGTTTCTTGGCTTCTTCTGATCGGTGATCGGCTAATCCTGAAAATTTGTCAAAAAATTATAAGATGAAAAATAAAAATCGTATTGACTAAGGTAGAGCGAGTTGTATAACCAATTTTTGCAGGAAAAATTTCTAAAATTTCCGTAACTGCTCGGGAAAATTTTAATTGCTGATTATCGATCTATTGGACAAATAAATGTACGTTAAAAAATATTACATCAAGTGATTTCTCAATTTTGAGAAAAATTGAAGTTACAGGACTTTATTTTGAGATTTCTGAGATCCCACAACTTCCGTTATTGATCAAATGGGACAATTTTTTGATATATTTTTTCTGCAAAAATTGTTTATGCAACCCACCGTACCCGTAGTCCCACCTTGAAAAGAAAAATATTTGGACGATTTACCAACAAACGTTTTTTTTTTTCTGTAAAAAACTTGCTGGAATCGATTAAGTGAAAATTTCACACAATTTTGAACTAAATTTCGATCGAATTATTTTTCATAAGTACGTAATGTGTATTCTGTGTAGGGAGATAACTGAGGAAGGGACGCATAATTAATCGTTCATTTTTGAGGCATCCCTTAATTAATATCTGTTCTAGGGCAGCTTCGTGTGTATTCAGATTATTAAGAAGATTGGTGTATGTTTAAAAGATGTAAAATTTGGGATATCCTTATGCTATAGATAGCTACAGCTAGATACTAGTTAGCCCTTTTTAGGTGTACATATAAAGCTACGTTACTATTACCTTCGAAGTGTACAGTTTTGTACGCTGGATATTGCGGAAATTTACTTCGCCGTAAATCTACAACGTCTCTCTCCGCCGTGAAACGGCTATTTTTTTCTCGACGAATCAACATTCCATTATGTCCTTCTTCGCTCTTTAGCGCTATGTTACTGTATATAACGTTGTGTTCGCGTTTTTCAGTTATAACTATACTTTCTTTTATCTCTTAGACCAACGCTTGCAAAAATTAATGACCATATAGCCTCAATTGACCCGCAAAACGCCGCTTTTCCGCTTTTTTGGCGGACGTCCAGTTTAAATGGTAAAAGTAAAACAGCATTGTACAGTTAATAAAGAAGAAGTAGATACTACCTAAGTAATTCTTTGCTTATGCTCCTACAGAAGGAAAATTTTCTATCCGAGTTATTGCGTTTGTTACTTTGTTACTTAATACCTTGAAAAATTTTACTCATAACTTAAAGTCCGTAGTCATGGTTATGTGCAACAGTATGCAAAGTAATGCATTAGTGAATAATCCTTGATTTCTTATAAAATTTCACTTCGGGGTACCTGGCATATCGTGATTTATGTATGATTGTTTTACTGCTTTTCACTTTCACACAGTTTACTTTAAGTGCTCGAGATACTCAGCGGAGAGAAGCTTAAGAAATAACACAAATATGACGAACCCCATCGCTCGATGTCCTCGTTGTGCACAGATGAGCTTAAATTATTAGACTAGATGCAGGGTGTTTGATATCTTGCCATCTTGGATTTCTCAAAGTTAACCATAGTGATGTACCTGTCTACCTGTATACGCATAGAATGTGAATTTGCAGTTAAGTACCTCGCATAGTTTAAAACGAGCTCTTTTTCTCCTTCAATTCTGTATTTGTCTGAATCGAGTGTAGGAGAAAAGTTTTCCAATGAAGCGTGACAGTTAAAATATTTCAAAGGTGTAATTATAAAGGAATATATATTTTTTTAAGCGCTTGCTTCAAATTATTTATTCATTTAAAAAGAGTTTTCTCGTCGTTGAATATTTCTAAATTAATGACTTCGAATAGCGAGTTATTTCTTTTAAAATACATTAAGGTAAATTTTATGCGAGTTCCCAGCTCGGCAATAACAGCTCATCAAAGTTTTCGCAAGTTTGCATAAAATTTATTATTTTTAATGAGCGTAAATCTGAACTTCTAACAAGAAAAAGTTACACGAATTTGTGATATAAATAGTAGAATTAAATTTTGATTATATATATAGTATAATATATTCGGTATTCATAAAATTGATGGAGCACTCAAGTGGGTCATAATTTCTATGCGGCAAATAAAAGAGAAGTCATGTGAAAACAATAGAAGTTTAAAAATCTGATTGTTTTGATGAATGGTGCTGTACGGTATGAATTGTAATAATACATGTAGGCCTATGCCTATGTTGTATAACGTGTATGAGTAGTTGAGTACACATGTAACTATTTTTAAAATTTGAGCGTATATTCACACAATTCAACGTCACTTTTACAGGAATGTGAACCTTTTCTGTGGAAATTTAATTTTTTTTCTATTTTATTGAGAAAAAAAGCACCTACTCGTAGTACATATGTAAATACAAGTACCTATTAGGTTTTACATAGCAACATACAAAAGCGAAAAAATGAAGAAAAAAACAGTAAATACCTTCTATGAAGTATCATCAATCAAAAAATACTAATCCCTAATCGGTATCAAACGTTGAAAAAAGTTTTAAAATTGTGCACATGCGGTTATCGTAGTTTTTAAAAGCAAATATTTTGAAAAGGTCATTCAACAAATTTAATCAATTTTTTTTTAGTAGTATGCGACTATGAACCAACAGTACATAAATAGTAATACCTATACTTCTTACTTATCGAGACCTACTACCTACCTACCTACCTACCTACCTACCTACTTGGTACTAATAGGTAGTTAGGTACCTACTACCTACTACCTAGTCAAGTGAAGGTAAAAGTCAGTGTACTGCTTTCTTTTTTTTTTTTTTTTTTATTTAGCCACGTCGTGTACAGCCTAGTGGCTAGAAACATGGGAAGCTGAGGGGGTCTAGATTAAGGAATATAGATTGGTTGCTTTTAGGAAAGTAAAGAGTTAAATTTAAAGAATTTGCCAAAAAATATTGACCAATGAACTAACAAAATAATGAATTCAAAAAAATCAACTTTAGGTATCTAGATTTACTTACTAATACGTGAAAAATTTATCTTCTTCCACGCGAACAAAAATACATAAAACTGAGATATTAGTTGAATAAAGTATCCAATTAATGTGTTAATTATTATAAAAGTAGGTAGTTCAAATTAGTAGAAATTAGGCTAAAATTTCAAGAATTTGTACACAAAGTTAACTTTATTTCGGTAATGCGCGCGAAAGTAAAGGTTCAAAGCAAATTAGTTAATTCAAAATGGTACCAACCTGCCTTTAATTTGAAACTTTTTCAAAAACATTATTCCGTAATGAAATTTTGAAGTAAAGTTAGTCCTTTTAGATAAATTTTTGATTCTTTTTTTTGTAGTTACGTAAATTTTGTATTTTTCTACTTGGTTATTTCGTTTTAAAAAGTAAAGTGAATTTGTTGTGTTGAAGTGTAGATTTTTCCAGATGAACGAAAATTGGCGAAAACATGAAAATAAATAATATAAACTTTTTTCATATAAGTAACTACAGTTTACCTATCTTTACGCTTCTCTGAAGTCAAATTGATTTACATATTGAGAATTAATTCGCATAAAGGTTTTTCCGATGGTTTCACAATACTATTTCGATGGTGAAACTTGAAATTTAGTATTACATTGTGTTATTTATGGACAAAATATATAGGTTGATGCTTGAAATTGATCATCATGGATTCTCATTTTCTGTCTTACGAGTTTGGTACAACGTTCACAAAGTTAGTCCATCATGCAGGTGCTGGTATAAATGACTGGAGTGAGTTCAGATCAACACCCCTGTTACTCCCCAGAATTGTCTTTGATATACGTAGCAAAACTAATCGTAACTTACGGTAAAACCCAGCCACTAGATTAAAAGAAATTTATGATAATAAATTAATGCAATTGCTTACTATGTAACGTGTGAGTAATGGTGGTAATTTATTGCTCTATAAATTTCTACTCTAATGTGAACTTGAAATTACCTTTGAAATGTTTCAAATAGCAGTTTATCGTATGGGAAACTCCAAAATTTACAAGTTTTTTTTTCGATTGCTTTTCACGTGTTTATTACTCACGAACTTTTTTTTTTTTCATTAAAACAAGTACTTACACATGTTTATTTTCCGTTTTCCGTGTATTTCTTTTAAACTTCTTGTATAACTTCATAAGCACTATTAGCCTATCTATTATCAAGTTAGTAGGTATTTAAAAATATGCATTCTTTTAAATCTAACTACTGCGTGTACTTTCTTCTTGGAACTATTTTACTTCGCTCTCAGAGGTAAGTAACTTAATATGTAGGTATATAGAACATAACACTTTTATCAGAATGCGGGCCATATGAAAGAGATTTCGTAATAGTGAGCAACTTTTGCAATACCTAAAATTTCCTGCCAAATAAACGGGAAATTATAATTTTCACACGTGAAATAAAATGCCGACTTTTTTGTTGCGAGTATCCAACTATTTACTTTCGGATCAAAAAAATTAGGAAACTTTTAGAAGTTATTTCTAATGACCTACGTCAAGAAGACACAACCTCTAAAGAGACTTTCTGAAATGATTTTTGTTAAGAACCATTTCTCCTCAGAAGCACGGCGTGTAATACTACTTAACTTACAAAGTATGCCTGAAGAAGTTTTTACTTATTCAGAAACAGTCACCTATGGTATTGAAGAAACTTTTTAATTTCTTTGTAAAAAGTGCGTTATTCTCAGTAACACGGATTCCGTTTTAATGAAATGTGTTTTATTTATTTATGTTTGTACAATAGGTATACACAATAATTTATTAAAAAGAAAAAAAACAATTGCATCATCTCATATTTGTTGCATTTTTCTTTGGGATAAAATAGGTAGATAAGTAACAAAAAAATCAACTTCAATATGGGAGACGTGAAAAGCTTGAAAAATGTGAATTAATATTATTCATAAATTTATTATTCTTATTATCTGCAAATTCTCTTCAAATTAAAAAAAATGGAAAATCATATGTAGGTATAGATAGTTAGATAGGTATAAGTAGGTCTAGGTAGAGGAAACCACCATCTAAGTACCTCCTATCTAGTACCATCGATCTTGCCTAGTACTTCTACCTACTACCTCCACTCTAAAAAAAAAAAGAACCGTCGCATATATAATAATTTTTGACGTTATGAATTCTGTACTTATTTATTTCAGTTTATCGTCTTACTTGTTTATTGTACCATTTTATAAATTTCAACCTATAAATATGCAAAAATGTTCGTCTATGTACACATTAAATAATAAATATTTACTCCTACACCTAATACCAAACGTATGATGTGAATTATAACACTATAATAAAATTTTTGATATAAAATTAAATATAGTGGAAAAATAAATGATACGTAGGTGGAAGTATGTACTTGTGCATAAGAAGTACATTACCTAAGGAAAAAGAAAGTTTTCATTCCTCATTCTCGTCAACTATAAATTAATGATATGTATTTCATTTTTGAATACAATCTAAATGCATAATTAAATCGACGGTTGATTTTAGTGCACTCCGATGTTATGTGTATTTCTGTATAATCACAAAAGCTGCGTACCCCGCCTAATCCAATTAAAATCAATTTTGAAAGTTCACCATGTCGAACCGTAAATAATTTCCGCTAAATTAATCTCTAGTTTATTTTCATCTTGGCAAAAATTTATTTTAAATAAATCAACACTTTCAAGTATTAAAATAAATCCATTAGTTAAATATTGACTTAAACAATTTTCAGTAAGAACAGCGTTGTATCGTTACGAGTTACTTGTTTTTTATTTTTTGATAAATATTTTATTAAACTTTTTAATACCAATGTTGTACGTGGAAGTTCTACCGAGTTCGTTATTTCTCCGCTTATTTTGCGGTTTTAAGTAGCTGCTTTCATTGTAAAAATTTTACTTGAATAAATGAAAATATTGTTTTTTTTAGAGAAAAAGTTATTTTAAAAAAATACCGTTTGGTTTCAAATATCTAACTTTAAGATAATATTAAAAATTTTCACTATTTTGAATTTTTTTTTTCTCCCGCAAATACATAGAACGTATGCTTTTTTGATTTTTTGGGAATACCAAGTAGATGCGAAATCTATATGAACGATTTTTCAATATCTAATACCTACGTTAACGTGAGTCAAAATACATTGATTCCCCTATATGAGTTTTTATCGGTATGCAACATTTCCAAATTTCCAAGTTATAACTTTTATTGTGAAAAGGGATTTTTCAACGTGAAATCTGAGATTAGAAATTGGAATAAGTATTGGTGTATGTGAAAAGAAATTTTACTAGACGGAATTTCATTAAAATGTCTTTACGATGTGATTGAAGTTCGGAGAATTTTTTTCTTCATCTTTCATATGAAGCAATTTCTTTTTCGCGACAAAACTATCAAATTTTAATTTTATTTTTAACGTTATCTCCTGAATTTCACGCACTTTATGCTTTGCATAATCCTTTGCTGTAAATATTTAAGCTTTAATCTTGTGAACGGTACTTATACATAGCTATTGTGACGGGAACAGTGGAGAGCATAATACGTACAATCCGGCTTTGTAATAATGAAAAATATTCATTAATTAAATCTCACGCCTAAAGTGATGTTGATTCATAGAAGGTAAAAAAAATGCTTTTAATGCCAGCGTTTTCAATTACAGCCGGCAATTCGATCGCGAATTTCATTGATAGATACGGATAGCTATGTGCTACTGCTAAATACTAATAATTTAACCGTAAAGAAGATACGTTGATACCATTATTCTAGTAACTGCTATTTACTTGCTGATAATCTGCATAATTAGTGAATGTATTGGGGTGTAGATAAGAACAAACATGGTATTTAAACACTCGACTATGATAACGAATTTAGTACATGTTTTTATAATGTTTTTCCAAGGATTGTGTGGGTGTTTTTATCTATTACTGGGACTCTGTAGTGAGATAAAAATATTCCAATGTCGCACAAATCACGTCTCTAGTATGTAGCACGCATACAACTATCTACTACTGAACATAAAATAAAACGGGTAAAAATATAAATAAATAAAGCGAATTGACCCGGCATAATACATTGTTATGGACCTGAGTAGGTTTTTTTTGCGCGCGTTTACTTAATTCGTTAAATCGGTGTTTAAAAGGGTCGTCGTAGGTGGATATTCAAGTTGATTACCTATACCTACTCATTACATGATAGAGAAATATAGTACCTAATTGAACGGTGTTTCAAATATAATACTACCTATCCTACATTTTTAAATACATTTAAACCTTAATGAAGGTCCCAAAATATCGATAATTAGTTCAACATTAATAATGGCCAAATTGAAGTTCGATGTTAAAAAACAAATTGGGTGCATCGAAATAAGATGATAGGGTTGCTATAATCTGTTTTTTTAACTCTTCTTTATAGTTCACGCTACATAACATATATTCTGAAATTTTGGCGCATGTATTGAATAACGAAAATATGCAGAAAGTAATTAAAAATTTTGAAAAAAGTCAATTCCTAGGAAATTTAGTAGATAAACTACGCGCATTGTTAAACTTGTATAAAAATGAAAAAATAGACAACCACACAGAAGTGGTTTTTAGTTTTTTTTTTTAAAAAAAAGAAAAAATACCTGACATACCTACCTAACTGAAATCAACAAAATTGAAAGATATCTGCTCGATTAAACATCTCATGTTAGGTTCATAGGGGTATATTATACGTAGGTATAGCATAATGTAGGTACAGGTACGTGTATCGTGTATACTTGTACAAAATGTGGTAAACAAAAGGTGGATATTTTCATACTTGAATAGACCTTTAAATAGTTATTGGTGATTATAAAGGCTATATATTGAATGGTGTTTACATTTTATGCTAATATATTTCACGCTGAAAATGATTTTAATTTAGCTTTGGTACAAACGATTGTGTTTTGCCGAATTTTACTTTGATAAACAAACACATACATATTTTATTTTAGTCATCGTAAAATATAATTGTTTATTACTTGTTTAGATTTCATTACGTATTTTGCATGAGAGAAATTTCTTAAAAAATCTTCTATATTTCATCTTTTTTCTTTTTTAAGATGGGACTACGAGTATAGTGGGTTGCGTAACCAATTTTTCCAAGATAAAATGGGACAATTTTTCGATATGATATCCTAAAACATATTCTTACATATTTATCCAATAAAGCGATATTCTAAAATTTTAATTTTCCTGGGTAGTTACAGGAATTTTGGTGTTTTTTTCTGCAAAAATTAATTATGCAACCCACTATACCCGCAGTTCCGTTTTAAATAAATTAAAAAGTGAAAAATCAATGCTCAAAGAAGTATCAGGTAAATTGAAATTAAATAATTTTTGAAATTTTACATACTATTCTGATGTTTACTTTTTTCTACGTGTTGTTAAATCAAAGGGTCGAGCTTTAGAAAAAAATGTTCTCGTGATAAAACAAATTGCCAAATCACTGATCAAAATTCTTAATAGCTTAGATTTTCACTGAATGAAGATTTCTTCAATATAAACATGAAAAAAGACATTTTGTATACCAGCATGCCAAATGTTCTTTACGCGCTGGAATAAGATAACGAAGGTATCTTTGTCGAATAAACTTTTTGGGCAGTGAGTAATGACCTCATTGCACTTTACTGAAGATAACGAAAGAATTAATGCGACCATTGCTTTATAAAAAAAAAAAGAAAAACTATTAAATAAAGGTTATAAATTAGTACTTCGGCTAAGACATTCATATGCCTAAAACCGATTTTAAAATATTCGTTTGATTGTACTTTAATTTCAGTTGTATTTTCTTATTCTCGTTAAATTATAACTTTTTTGGTTTTAAAAATTAAAAGTTCAAAGAAAAATTATTCTATGGGAGAATTTTTTTAATATTGAAAATCAATACTTATTGTAACAAATTACAATTTTTCGTAATTATCGGTCTAATAAAACCATCCATTAATATCTGTTCTTTATTTTATTTTATTTTTTTCACAGGACTTCAAAAAATCAATTTCACGCTTCAGTTAGTTAATGCGCCTACTCTAATTAATGTATGTGCTTTAAAAATAGCAATAAAAATAAATATTTCCAAATCAGCTTAAAAGCGAGCCTATCATTTACAAAACCAGACATTTTTCTGAATGAGAAAACTTCAATAATTACCATTAAACTAAACTTTATCAAATTCAAAATTTTCAAATGAATTTAGCGACCATCTTGCTAAGCGTGACCTAAACTATCCATCACAAAACTCCAACTTATTTCGGTCTTAAATGCATACATATTAGATGAAATTTTTCACGTACATCGATTTTAATTGAAAACGGACGTAATAACAGTTACATAAAATCAATAGAGCGCATCATAGCCTGCTACAAATAAAAATTCCCCGTTTAATGTACCGCAAAGAATTTCCTTTTTGCACCAAATTTGATGAAACACTTTGTTGAAAAAAATGTTTAGAGTAGGATTACTTTTTTATTCCGTGTATTATTCGATCTACTATATTACATGTTCCTTTAGGTACTTGAAGACTTCCAAAAATTACATGTTTCATTTTGAATTGATAACACTTCGGTTTTTCTAATCCAAATTTCAAAATGTTTGAAAATAAACAGTGCAATTACCAATTAATGAAGTAGGTAGGTAGAGGTATGCAAATTTAGATTTTTAGAGCAGACGAATTATTCAATTAAATTGCCAGTATCCTTTTCTTTTGACCTTCCAAGGACATGTAAGATTTAAAGATATGGGTAAGAAAAAAAAATTAAACTTATATCGAGAAATATCTCTTACTTCAATTAAATCTGTCAATAAAAGCTAATTCGCAGCAAACAATAAATCGGAAAATACGACGTTACTTCGTAACATGTGTTACAATTTAAAACGGACAAATTTGTTATGATGTTTATTGTTTTCTTATTTCGTTATCGGATACGCTATCCCTTGCGTATGTCAAACAAAAACTTTACACTCCCGACAGAGAAAGGAAGTGATGAAATTCAATAAGTTTTGATAGTGATATCTTCGCTAAAGGTTATATGTACTTAAAAAACAATATTTCACGTATCGTCGTGATTTATTGGATTATTGGCTTTAGTTTCAAAGAGGAAAAAAAACGCGAATCGTCTACTCTTTTTTTAAAAATGACGAACGAAAGAGTCGCTTATTCAAACACACGAGTGTGCGGTACACTACCCAACTGTCAGCTCAAGCTAGCTATACCTACTACCTACCGAGTACCGACGTAGTACCTTGCCTACTACTTAACTAGTTACAACCTACTCGTACATGATTATGTTATGCTTATTCATTTAGGTATTTTATAAAAAGTGACAATAAATGCCAGAATAAGTACCTACTTCGTTATGAAGGAATTTATTGTAAACCAATTCGAACGATAGAGATTGCTATTAAGATAATGTTAGCTTCTAAACAACACCTTATTCAAATTACATCAACTAAGTATCCTTCTATTTTCTCGTTTTTTTTTCATTTCCATTAATTACCACGTACACTAGGTTTCCTTTCGCGATATCATTTGAGCAAGAAATTTACTGTGGTTTTAATACCCATAAATCCATCTTTTTTGTCGTCGAATAGACCGAAAAGCCTATGCAGCGTTTACCGAATTTAACAGGCGTCTTATTAAATTAAACTTTTCGTTGATTTCTTGCAAGTGTGATGCGATTTGAAACACTTCACATTTTCATTCCGCAAAATGTTTTTCACTTCCTAGTCGTTTAGTGAAACTAAACTTCATGTTGTAAAATAGGAAACGTTGAAAGCCTTTTCAGAAATTCTCGTTAATTTCAACCTTATACCTAGTTAAATAATAATTTTCTTTTTGTATTAATTAAACTTTTATACAGTGCAAGTCTGTACAACGGTGAGAATGAAGTGTAATAGCAAAAATTTGAATTGAAATGATGCTGTCATCGGCAAACCAGAGGAAAAAACGTTTTTTCCCCTGGAATGATACCGGGATTATTGGAATGTTGATGTCGGTTATGACAGCTTTTACCAAGTTGAACGACGACGTTTTTTGTCAAATGAGTAAGGTCGCGGAGTCTTCATTAATTTTATGGTCAGTTTTTTTCCTCGCATTATTCATCGACTTATCAAGTTCGTGTAGATTTAAGTATTGATATTTCTGTTCCTATATTTATTGATTAAAAGTTTATTGCTGTGCAAAGCATAGGCAATGAAATATAATGTATGATTACTTATTACTAATGAAAATCTTATGGCGCTTATGTTTTAAAACTTGAAAACGTAATACGTTTTATTCATTTGAAAAAATAGAACGATTTTCTGGTTTGAAAATTACCTCAAGAAAAAATTCAGAGAGTATAAAATATGTTAGGATAAAAATTTTACTCGGATAGAACAACCTGGAAACTATCAGCTGGAGGTTTGTTTATCGTGAAATCGGTATCTGAAGAAAAAAATTCTCGTAATGAGACGTCGAGATGATTGCGACGCGACATGACGGGTATTAAAGCGAACAGAAAAAAGGCCAACTTTTAACAAAATAGAAATAAACTAAACCAAAAAATGAGAAGAATAGAACATCAGAAAAAAGTTTATACATTTAGATGAAAAAACTAAATGAACCGTACAGGAGGTACCTTTTGCACAATAACAAACACAAATAACGATACACATACGCTTTCTTGTTTTCCTATTTTTGAAAAAACGAAATCGCTTTCAAGAGCCATCAGTCAATCTTGATGACTATCTATTGACATCTTTGTACTTCACTTTTTCAGTGTTGTTGCTTGTACAATCTGTTATTTTATTTTCGTTATCTTTCTTTCACTACCTTTTCTCCCATTTTGATTCATTTTCTATTTCTTTTCTATGTGATGCGGCGTGATGTTGGGAGTTTTTTTTTTTCAATCATGATATCGCGTATCCTATACCTATAGATTTTGGTTAGAAAAGATTGATGAAAAATGTAGATTTACCATTTTCTAAGTATATGTAAAATTATTTTTGATTTACTGAATATTTTTATTTACCCGAGGTCGCACTAATTCGATGTAAAGAAGGCAGTCGAAGTTTATTTTCTTAAATCAACTTATGGTGCTTTCTTCAAGGAACGTTAGCTTGCCAGTCATTAGATGCAATTCAAGACGGGACTGCGGGTGTAGTGGGTTGCATAACCAATTTCTGCAAGAAAAAGCACTAAAATCCCTTTATCTGCCCAGGAAAATTAAAATTGTGAAATATCGCTCCATCGGACAAACAAGTGCATGCTTTAGGATATTATATCAAAAAATTGTCTCATTTGATCGACAACTGAAATTGTAGGATTTTAGCAACCTCAAAATAAGGTCCTGTAACTTCAATTTTTCATAAAATTGAGCACTTTTTTTAAACGATTTTCTTTGATGTATACTTGTTTATCCGATAGAGCGATAATCTGCAATTACAATTTTCCCAAGCAGTTACAGAGATTTTTGGGATTTTTCCTACAAAAATTGGTTATGCTACCCACTATATCTGTACTCTCGTCTTAAGATTCTGCATTGAATACGCATCGTTTTATGTACCTTGGAAATTCCTAGTATACCGTACATGTGATAATACCAAAACTTAGGGGAAGACATGGTCGCAAACGAAACGCCTACCAAAGGAGGACAAACCAATGTTTTTTTTTTCAATGTCAAAAACAACTGTTTCCGTTTTCAAATCGTCTGTAATTGTTTAAAGTGAGATGATGTTGATTGAGTTGAATAATTGACTACACATCCGAACAGAGAATATTGTGAAACTTTTATCATATTCGTTTAGTTCAAAAGTTTATTGAAGATGTTGCTTTATCAATCGTTCAATTTAAAACTTTCAACAACTTGAAAGTTATTCCACTTACCTTCATTAGCGAAAAACTTTTTGCGTAACTTTTTAATCGACGAATAATTGCAATTATAAACAAACAAAAAAAAGATTTTTCTAGCTACCCGAGTTGACTTCCAACAAGTTGAAGTCAAATCGTTGAAGTGGTAAATGTTTCTTTCTTTACGAGTATCTAAGTAAAGCAATTTGGATTCGCATTTAAAAAATACTTTATTACCTTTTTAAAAACGCAAGACGAAATTTTAGTTATTTTTTCAACACTTATTTCTCATTCAAACTTCAAAAAAAGTACTTTCCTGCTCTCTTTGTATGAAGATTAAGTGCTACATTTTTATTCCGTTTATGTAAAGAGACATATCCCATCTTCATATTTTTGATTATTATGAGATAAATGTAATCACTGTGAAATGACTGTGATCGGTTAACGTTACAACTTAGCTTCATAGACTCCGGTACTTTTATTTTATTGCATAATGATACATGTTTACTGACAGCAAACAACAATGCTTTGTGAAAGGCTTGAAATATTGAAGGGAATTCCTCGTAATTCAAATTCATTATAAAATAGATGGAAATAGTAATAAGATGGATCATACGGATATTCCAATTTTTTCCTATGAATAGCCTACCATTAGATGTTAGGTAAAGATTTACTTTTTTTTAATTTTTGATCGTTTGTTAATTTTTTTCCCCTATATCAATGTAAGTAGAATGAGTTAAATTTTTACATTCACCGTTATGCATCATACATTGATATTTTTCTTCAAAAAAAGAATAAATAATGGAAACATTTTTTTTCATTCAAAAGGCTATTATCTCAAAAATACAGGCATACTTATACTCGTATATTTTTAGAAACAAGGGTACTTTTACGGATTAAAATCTTTAGTAATTTATATGGTCATTTTGAAATATATCAAAATGTGCATATTGAATTTCACTAATCAGAAGACAAATATTTTTCCTCCTACTTCGCACGGTCTGTGGACCTTACTTGTTACATCTTCAGCGTCACGATATCGAACAACACCATTCGTTTGGTCAATTAAAATCACATAGGGTGTTTTTGAATAATTCTTTTCCTTATAAAAAAATATACTCACGATTATGAAAGAAATAAGAGAAATTGTCGAACAGCTTGAAATCATCGAAGCATTCGACAAACAAAAAATATCTTATTTTGTTATTTGGAAATGTATTCGAATCAATAACTAGTCCGTCTGTACGAGTTTGAATCGCTACTGTTAAAATCCAGAAATTGGTGAAAAGGAGTACTGTTACAGTTGAATTCCTCCATACCAATTAATTTTCTATCTCCCATCCAGCTTTAAAAACTTCACGGATATTGGTTGACTTTAAAACCAAAAGAGTAGGATTAGTTCGACGATTAAGCGTATTCTACAGTTGCGGATTGCGGTTAAACAATTCTGAATGGTGATGTGCGAAAAACAACGTGTTTTTCCGGCGAGTGTAGATATATCTTTTTAATTTGTTAGTCTTAGGGTCTTAGGTGGATAGAATTGAATTGCAACGAAAAATTCCGCTCGTTTCGTACTCTTCGCACATATGTATAGCCGTTGGTAAAGCTTAAACGCTGCGATATTTTAGAATGATGTAATAAAACGGCCTACTTACTATACTTTAGGCAAAAACGTAGCAAAGCCGCTTCGTTCAACACTATGCTTGCTTTCCAATATTTTCTACGAGTATCATGATTTGAAAAACGAACGGAATTGAAATTTTCAATTTGAAATCATCACGTATAAATTTCGGCTTAAATAGTTTCCTCTCTTTACCTAAGTGACATTTACAGATTGAAGCATTTTGCAACAACCTATAAAAATACGAATTCTTAACAGTAGTTTTTTACGGTGAAGCATTAAAATTCCCAAAGGAAAACATAAATTTTCAAAAACTTCGTTGGAAATTTATTAGATTTCAAATGATAAGCTTATTACAAACGTTTGCGTTCGGAAAGTTTTTTTGATAAAAAATTACATTTTTTGCGACTACTACTATAAAAGTTCTCGATGTTCGAAAAAATCAAAATGATATGCGAATAGAGAAACAGCTTTGCGTGGCCTTTCTAATCCTACAGAGATTTCTTATTTTAATTAAGTATTTAAAACATCAAATATAATTATACGCTGCTAAATGAGTATCGTTACTTTGGATGTATTGAGGTGCTGTTATTTATCAAAGCAGTCGATGTCCTTGTTGATTTGTTTCCTACCTTGCTCCCAAAGGAAATTTCGAAAAATAATTTACTTCGAATTTTTCTTCAAAATACAGTAACAAAAGGTAGGGAGGGGGGTACAAAAAATTATGGACTTGAACTTTCGAGAATTTGCATGTCCCCAAAAAAAGCTGACCAAAAAAAGGCTTGCATATATCTAATATCTTGGTTTTTGCATCAAAAAATTTTTTACATTTCATTTGTCAATTAAAAAATTCCTTCTTTTAGAGATGAGCGAATTAGGAGAAAAGTACGTACAATTCAGTATGCTTTATTATGGAGAAAAATTTCAATAAATACAGAAATGTTACCTATTTTCTAGTAATTTTAAAATCGAGACCTGTCAGTAAAAGTATGTAAGTAACTTGGAGTATGTGAGTGGCTATAAAGATTTAAGATTGATGGAGATTCATTACTAAAAATATGCCTACTAGATGGATTTTAACGAGTACGTTGATATACAACATGTATAGGAATATTTACTTACACATTTCCAATTTGTGGGTTCCTCTCTTCACTTTTCACCCCACATTTACCATAAAATCGACGTAGTAAATATTAAGGATAATAACACTTTCGTCTCCAATCGATGTCAACTTAAATCTTGATGCTGTCATTTAGTTTGTGTATTGCCTATAAATTGATAAATTTTATGTAGCATCTCATTAATCCATGTACGAATAGGATATTTTAGGCTGAGGTGTAACATTCCAGCGCACGCGTCACATCTCAATGGAAAACGATACATTTAATGGCTATCAACCAGTGAATTGAGTCATCTTATGATTCGCATTTTTGCAGATTTTTTAAAATATATTTACAAATACTAAAAATAAATACAATATAAGCAAGCATTCATCATGTTTTTCGTTTCTTCTATTGATAAAAAGCGCACTGCTGAATGAGGAAAATTGTTTGAATAATCTATACAGAAACTTTATCATTGTTCTTAATTAAGTTTATTTTACGTAGAATGAATTTGAGGCGTCTCAGCGCTTAGAACTCGAATGTTTTCTATTATTTAGATTTGAATTGTATTTTGTGGTGAAAATGGAAATGTTGCCTTACAAAAGCAATGAATGGTAACACGGCATTAATTTTTATTATAATTACAAAGCAACGTTGATTTTATCCTAAAGAGAGTAATAATTGCTTTCAAATATATACAAAATTGAGATAACGCATATCGTAGACCATTGATTTCAACTTATCACACTGAACGTTGAAATTTATCTGGATTACGTTGTTTTGGCCAATCTTAATGCTCGTCTTGTTTTCTTCGATTGTAGTTTATCAGGAGTTGTAATTTTCAACAGATTTCGCTCAAACGTAATAAATAATTTTATCTATGATCTACAAATTTATATAAAATTAATTAAGAGCGGTAGATAATGAGTAGTTGAGTACCTTGAACGCGATGCTACGGTAAAGGATTAGAGATAATTTGGCGCACCAAGTGATACCATGAAAGAATATCTTTAATCAGTGAATAATTCAAAATAGTTGCGCAATAAATAACGTTTTTAATCTATTATCTTCCGAATACTTGAAATTCGTTTTTTTTTGAATTGTCGTAAAATTGGTTTTTTGAAAAATTTACAAAGTTGGCGAACGACAATAATCAAGATTTAATGTTCTCAATTTAGTGTAATGATACGTCACTATTCATTACTCATTTTCAAATTTTATGTCACTTAGTTTCCAACGGTAAATTTGTAAATTTATCATCTTTTTCTATACAAGAATGGAACTCTATGTTGTTTTATCCTGTATTTTGATTTATACCGAACACACGAAGAATAGAACGTTTTTGGTAATTTAACTAGGAAAAAACGATAGAATGAAAATCTCACTAGAAGTTTTTCATTTTATCATTATTAATTTATAAAATAGAAGGAGAAAAATATAGGAAAAAAGAAAAGCTTAAAATGATAGGTTGAAAAAAAAGTGCATGTGTATCGAGAGAAAACGCGATTCAGAGTAGGAATGGCGCTATAATGCGATTACTATACGAAATGAAATTTTCTCGGAAGCGAATTGAACCTCATACAAAACGAAAACTAATAACGTGAAGATAAATTTAAATCTCGAACATCGTCGGAAAAGTGTCGCATAACATTAACGATAATAACATAATCTGATCAATCGACGTATATCATCACTAATTAAAGAGAAATTATGAAAAAAATAAATAATCCGTCCATTGAATTATTCATCACTTATTAAACGTGAATTGAAAATCAATTTCTACTACATAATTACGTGTTTACCTACTATGCTCATGAAATTATCGTCAAGAATATTATGTCGTAATATGTATGTTATCTAATCATCATAAAAATGTAAAGAAGTGTCTGCGTCTGCAAATATGTTACTGAGACCTATTGCTTAGAAAAGGCTAAAGCTATACATATTTTAATTCGTACATATTACTGTTACAACCGTTGAAATATGGTTACTGTTGCGTCAAACGCGCTTCTAGATTTTGATGCTTTTCAATTTGAGTAAGTGGTAAACATTTTACCAGAGAGACGATTGATTGCGGTGATTTTTACAAACAATATAAATACGATTCAACATTTCAACTTGGCCTTGTTGTTCAACATTTCACTCGCGACAAGTTCACTTGTATAGGGAAATGGGAGTTTAAACAACAATTTATACGTTTCTAAAATTCGCCAACTTTTCTATTCAACTTTATCGTCGGAATTGTATTTACGGCAAACAAGATAGGCAAGTTTTCTTACAGTTGAAAATCGAAATTCTATTTACGGCGAATAAGTAGGCAAATTTATGTACATTTATTTATAGGCGTGTTGTAGCGAATAAGCATTTTGGTTGCGCTTTAACGCGGTCGCCACTCGATCGTATGATAATTTAAACTTACAGTTTTATATCATTTATAAACACATGGTTCTGGTTTTAGTCGTATATGTATTGTAGTGTGCACCTAAGTATCTATTTTATTCGAATAAAGATGTTCCCTGATTCGTGTGTTATGCGTAGTAAAAAGTATCTACAACGGTTTTTGACATTGAATCATCAGCAATTTCATATTCAAAACAATTGATTCGTACAAATGTTTGAATAACAATTAGAAAAACGTGTGGTTCAATTTACGAGATACTCTGTATGTTTAAAAATTTTTTTCAAGCGTTAAATATAATTTTACAGTTTTAAATGGAGTACCTTGATGAGATTGATGAAGTATCAAACTAATAATTAATGATCAATAAACTAATTAAAATTTAAAACGTTTGAAAATAAAGATAAAGGGTACTTACCTATATGAATTTCCCACTGAAAGAGTTGAAGAGGTAGGATAATATGTCAATTTTTTCCATCACCCACGAAACGATTATTTCAAAGTTGATTAAATATTTATTCAAGTAATTAATTAATAACTCTCATGAAATTAATAGAAATTAAGAAACATTTATGAACATAGTTCCTAATTTAACATCAGCACATTTGTTAATCTCAAATTTAAAACAGGAAAAAGATAACGCAATGCAAACAAGAAAACGACCACTTCAAAGTTTCACACGAATAAATGTGGTGACCCAGCGTATAAACAACATATAAATTTGTAAACGTTAGAAAAACATATTTGTGGGAACAGTTTCGATTTGTAGATTACAGGTGAAATTCGTATAAAATACATTTTCAAAGCATTCTATTACAGGTTGGCTTCCTAGTTGAAAATAATATATTGTAATGTGTACTTAAAATCATCCATCATCTTTTTCGTCGTTTTTTCTCTCCAGTACCGTTTCTAGGGGTGTGTACGAGATGTGAAAAAATTTACGAGCAAGGTGCGAAGAGTAAGAAGTTTTACGCACATGTTTTCACCGAACCTTTCGGTTTATTTTTATTGCTTTCTAAAAGCGACGCTAAATTGCAACATTTTGTAGTTATATCTTGAGATTTATTTCCTCGGAAGGATAGCTCATTCGGACTTTATCAAAATAACGTGTAAAGTGCAGCCACCGACGTTAATAGAGTTTTTCCAGCGATGAAATAGGGTTCTGTTTCTTTCTTTGAATGATTTGTTGGTTTTAATCAGTAGTATACTGTTATATTATGCTTGAATTAATACCTGTATTATATAGATTCTTAAGTTATTAAATTTGTGAAGTAGTGCGAACAAGTACTTTTTTTCATTAAAAAAATATAAATTACTTTTATGCTAATTCGAATAAAGTTTTTCCTCATTGTTTACTCGATTTTTTACCATACCCACATTCAACTTGTAAATATTATCATGTAGCATTACTACGTTGTGGCTGGTTCGAAAAAATTGCGTTATGACGAGGTGAAAAAAGGAAAAAGTTGAGTTTGATTTAATTAACCGATGATAAGGAATGTTGTAGTTGTGAAATTAGATACCTAAACGAATTTATTGCATACAATGTACCCAATTGAATTGCCGCTGGTGGAAAATTCATCATAATGATGATGTGTACATATCTAATATGTGTATAGTATGTCTATTTATCCGTTTAAACGGAGTACTCGAAATGAAAACAAATCAAGCAGGATGCAGGAAAATTAGCGTTACAAAAAATCGGAAATTCAGTTAGAAAAGCGTGAAATAACCTGCGGCAATTGGTTTAGAAACCGCTTCTTTTAACCATTCGTTGGTATTAATAACGACGAGATTAATTTTTGAAATGTAAAACGAAATTAAAATGAAGAATGGAACAATGGAAATGACTGCGCGGGAAATAATAAAGGCAAAAAGTACAGCTACGTCAAGAAGCAAAAAGACATAAACGAAATTTAGGGATGTTCAAATTGCTTTCGAGTTGTTTAAATGGGTGGCCTTTTTAATAGTTTCAAGCACCGCTGTTTAATGCAAAAGCCGAAATCGCCAATGGTATCATAACATGTTGCGTTTCAAACTTTTAAGTCCTTCTAGTGACGTATGTAAACAAAAACAGCCGTTGCTCCGTTTTCAAAAAATAAAACGCATCTGATTACAGTAACAAGAGCTTAGAGCAGCTTCAGCTTATAGTTGAAAATATGTGAAAACATTCTTCGGCTGTAAAAAGCTTCTTGGAATACTTGAATAATGCTTTATACGTTGTCACGCATTTATTAAATTACATATTTAGGTAGGCATGTACTTTTTTTATCGTTCGATACCACACAACTTAATACCATCTTTGTTGCGGAACAATCAACCTCCCAAGTTTTATCATAACAATATTGCAAAAACCATTTTTTCATCTTTATCAATTACTTACCTTTCAACCAAGTTTTACCACAGTAACGAAAGTGACAATCCGTTACAAAATGAACTTGGAAAGTTTTCATTGCGTTTTTCGAAATTTGAATTTATTTAATAACATATAGACGATTCTCATCAATCGTGAACAAATTGAGAGAAAGAGGCGAGGGCCGAGAGGCCCAAACCATTTGCCATAGGCCTATTTTCGCTCTCGATGGCTTAGCTTGTATTTAAGTCCTTAATAGTTATTAAATTTTTTTTCATTTTTTAGGTAAGAAACGAGTTCTCATACGAACATTTCTTTTTTCAGGAATCAATAATAAATATGAAGATGAACATTTAACGTCATTATTGAAACACTTCATGTTGCTGGAACCATCCTCTGAATCAGATCAAGAGGCCGAACAAACGACCACGGAACAATTGAATTTACCATTTTTTGAAGATATGATAGATACAATAAATATAACGTCACAATTCGGGAACACGGTTATATTACACTGTAAAGTGCACAACTTATTGGATAAAGTGGTGAGATAATGGTTTAGTCTTTCAGTCTATAAATCAGTGAAAAAGAAAAAAATTCTTTGAGCTTTTTAAATTTCATTTTCGATTGCAAAGTTTCCCCAATGTAATACTTGAGATACTTAAGTGAAATAATTTAATTTCGACACAATTTTTGTAGCCGTGTGGATAAGATGCACTCAATAAGACGAATAGGTATTTAAACATGGAACTTCAACTATTACTAACTACCTATACCTAGTTACCTACTACCTACCTAGTACCTATCTACCTAATTCACCTATTGCTTTTCCACTCGTTTGAATATGTCATATTGTAAATATTGATACTACGTAATTAATAGACTAACGAAGGGCACTCGTAGATATTTTTTGTTAAAAATTTTTCAATCCAACATTAACCTTTGATTTTTTTTCAAAACAAATTTGGAACGTATTTTATGATAAAAATCGAAAGAAAGGAGATGGGTGTACCCTTAATTAAATGGAAGAATAAATGCAATAATGTTATCATCTTTATTTCGAAATAATTGACAATAGGCAAAAGTAAAATCACTTGTTTGGCGAAAAATCTCTCTATGTTGATTTTGTTTAGGTCAATTTGAAGGTTAAATTTCATCCAGAAATGGAAAATATTTAAAAAATATCGCCACTTAGTCGTAAAACGATGTGTGCCGCGTTGGATTGTATGTCGGACTTGGGCGGGTTGTCTACGTTTTCGCGAACATCTCCGCTTCGCTAACTAACAACCATTGTTAATAATATTCAGGTCATGGTGCTTTGTTTTATGATATATCATGTATTATACATATATATGTGCGCGATGTACGGTTATGAAAAACCGGCAGATAATAGTATGCCGTTGGCGCCTGCACAAACCGACCATATAACGGAATGCCATATTCCTAAAAATAGCAACTTTACGTGAAAAACTGGGTTGCTTCACCCCAAACTCTAACTCACTAGAGGTGTATCACGTATCACGCTTTTTGATATAAATAATTACTAAACATATTAATTATAAACTTATCATGTAACGATTTATTAGTTGTTTCATGTTTTCCACGATTTTTCGTTAATACTACGATGAGTGAATTTCATAAGTATAATTTGTTCATTATGTATAGGTAATACCTATGCTAATATTTTGAAATTAAAGCGTTCTTGGTATTTATATGAATTGAATTTGAAAATAAGGGTCATGTTGGAAACACTTTAATGATTTTTGCGCGAGTTTTCTTTAATTACCACGTAGAGCGTTACTTTTTAAATCATCTCTATATCGCTAATCTAGTAAATTGCCAACCTGCTATGAGTTTGACATATTTTTTGTGAGTCAAATCGTTGAAAATCCTCATTACTTAAAAGTTGACAAACCTAAGGAGCCTTTAACTCCCTTCCTTGGAAAATACCTAAACAAATAAAAATTTATATGGCGTAACTTCAAATTAAAAGATACGAGCTAACTGAAATTCCAGCGAAATCGTTGACATGGTCCCAAAACTGCTGCTCTTTACCGTACTTATACAATTTACGTGGTCTCAAATTGGAAACAAAGTTTTCAAGGGTAGTGCTTCTGAACTTTTCCACTTGAACTTACCTGCTCTTTGATGGCTATCTCTTTTAAAAAGCCTTTTTCAATTGACAAAAAGAAGAAATCGTTTTCAAATTTGAAACATTCGTTGATGGTATCAGTATATTGTATTAATAAAATTTCGCCACAAAATTTGTTGAAATTTTAATGTTGATGAAATTTCAAATTACTATAAAATATTTGATAAGTAGGTAGCCTACATGATATAAAAACACATACTTATTTGTACAAATATGTGTACTAGTCTAGTAGGTAAATAAACCTGCAAATTCGTACATAAGAGTACTTACTTGGCTACTTACTATTGAAAAAAGTCCATAAGGTTATTTAAAATTGATTGCGGCAAGTCTAAGATTACTATATTTAGCTACCGCTTATAAGACAAGACGTACATGATACTCAAATAGGCATATTTTTATGCAAAAATATAAAAATATACGTAATACACACACACATAAGATAAGGGTGAACTATCTCATAGCAAAAAATGAATTCACCTCAACTTTGCATACAACGGTAACGCGCTGTTACTGAGCAAAAGAAATTGAGCACCTGGTGAAACGTACATCACCTATATTATAAAAAGCTGTGTTCAATCAACATGTAGGTATATTACCGAATCAATTTACATCAAATTTTGCAACTCTATCTTTTAAATTCACCTGAACGAAAATTGAATTTATTTGCAGTACCTTGTCGATTTGAGATTTTAGCGATGTGTGATGTGTTAAATTTAAATTATGGGTTGGATGTAGTATGTATTGGTATACTCGTAATAAGTAGATTTTTTGTATCTATCTAACTACCTACCAACATACGAGTACTTATAATGTCATTTAAGTGAATCCACGGGCCCCACCTGCGATGATCAACTAATAATATGGCACTGTTGTGAAAATAGCAATATCACGATGAACGTTGTAAAAAAAAGAAAGACAACTAAGATGTTTTGATCAAGGGAAAGAATAGTGTGTACCTTAACCTAACCTCACTTTGAAGAGGCACCAAGGTCCGAGTGATTTTGTAACAGCTTAATCAGACCTAACCTAACCTCTCTTTAATAAAGTACCAAGGTCTGAGTGTGAGTGATTTTTTTATAGCGAAATCAATCTTAACCTAACCTAAACCTAACCTAACCCCCTGAGTGATTTTATAGCAAAATCAAACCTGACCTCACCTCTCTTTGAGGAGACACCAAGATCCGAGTAATTTATCTTTGAAAGGAACCAACCAGCACCAAATAAATTGAAAATAATCATACAAATACACTTTGTTCTCTTTTGGAATTAGAGCGCCAAAAGTCTGCTTTTATCACAATAGGGACTACATCATACAACGTTGCCAATATTAAATTACAGTTTAGCTTCGCAGGCCATACCGAATTGAAGTACGTAGACAAACGTATATTAGAAGAAATTATGTTGAAACAGATGCGAAAATTTTTAAACATATATTGGGTATTCATCAATATTTCCTACTCAAGTGTTTAAAGTTAAAATCTGTATTTACAAAACCAGGTATTTTCTTATTTTATATTTCGCGTCCATATTTTTACGCATACGGTGTAAGTGCCGACGCTAATGAGACTTTGTTGACTTGAATTCAAAATAAGATGGTCTCATTCTTCCACTCATTGGTAATTCCTTTACTGATTTCATGTGTGCGTACGATAATGCCATATTTTTTTATACTTATTCACGTTATACTTATTTGCAATATAAACACGTTTATTCCAGCAAAAATAGCGGTATTTTTTGAAAACTTATTTTATTAAATTATAAGAAAAATTAGAACGCTATTATTGGTGTGTTGTGGTTGTTTTTTTCTTGAGCTACATTCATATGTATTTTACCTGTACCAATAATTTACACATATGAGCATTAGGCAAATCCTAGAGTTAAGCCAGGCATAATTTATTCCCTAGCGGACTTCTTTTTAAAAATAAGGTATAATTTTGTTAATATTTTTCGAAGTTCAATTGATCTTATTTCAATTTGCTAAAAACAAGTAATGAAAACTAGCAAAATAAAGTTAATTTTTTACGGTACAGTTAACGTTGAAATAAAAATTTAATTAAAATGTTCGTCGGTTTTTAAGGAATTTCTGGAAAACAGAGTCATTAGAAGGAGCATCGAATAAAGATTCCTTTTCCCCCTGTAAAATGCTTTTTAGGGTAAATGTCCGCTAAAACTGGTAAAATAATTAAATTCAAGGAATTTGCAGCATTTTTCTATCACTATTCAAGTTTCGTCATCAACTCGAAGAAAATTATTTTTCACGAGTTAGGCAGAGAGGAAATTAACACACTAAAATTTCATTGATAAATAATATTACAAAGCTCTTACCACGCCTGAAATGTTCCCTTATTGCTTTGTGAGAAGAGCAGTGAAGCAAATAATTATTCCGTTGGTTAAATAATTATATGTAGTTAGTAGGTGCTACGAAAACTAAAACTTCTTATTTAGCGTTTAGTACATGTATGATTGCGAAAGGTATAATTATCCATTTAGGTAGTCAGCTACTAGCTAGTACACTACAGTACATACTACATAGGTGATCATTATATTTATTAGGTGCTAGGTGGTATGTACCCCTGAGTTTTTTGATAAACTCGCTGTTATATTTGCGAAATTATAATGAAAGATGATTTTATGAGTGTCATGTTGTAATATGTAGTACATGAGCGAATTTTCAGTTCGTATGTATGATCTAACGATGCAAGAGCTTTACGAGTAACTTGCGATGTTAGAAGGAACGCATAATTTCAGTAATTTCATTCATTTCAGGTATCATGGGTGCGTAGAATGGGCGATAAAATGCATCTTTTATCTTACGGTCAACAAGTTTATAGTAGCGATGAAAGATATGAAATGAAATTTCATCAACCAAATGATTGGCAGCTAAGAATTCAATATACCAATGAAAGAGACGAAGGGCATTACGAATGTCAAGTATCATCACATCCACCGGTTGTATTTCACGTTTATCTAAAAATAATTGGTAGGTCTTAAGCGTGAGAATTTTCATCTTACAAGCAATACCCTTATTGATGTTACTGTATTCCTTCAGTTCCAGAATTAGAAATCGCCGATGAACGAGAGTTGCCGATCAAAAATAAATTTTATAACGTGGGTAGCACTATCGAGCTGAAATGCGTTATAACTAAAGTACCGCATCAACCCAATACATTTATCACGTGGAAACACGGTACTAGAATATTAAATTATGACACCGTCAGGGGTGGTATAAAGTAAGTCGCTATAAACTATTAAGAATTCTTATCGGTGATGCTTTCCGCATATGAATTTCTTTCTCATAAATCATTATTTTATTTGTCGTCTTTTTAAATAAACCGAGCATGTGACCAGTTGAAACAGGATAGGATGCTCTCGTGTTATCTTTCATGTTAAATAAGTTGTATACTTGGTTCCTTGAAAGCGGAACTCTAGATTCGAGCGATATCTTGTAAATGCATACAAATTTACAACATGCTATAGACGAGAATCGAGAACGTAGGTTTTTAGTTAACAACGTTAGGGGCATAAAAAGTCGAAGAAGTCTCACCTTAGGCGGAAAGGCGTGATTTTTTTTATTCTTCAAACCACTCGCCAATTTGAAGAGTCAGTAGGAATGCAACGCGTGATTTTTGGAGAATCAAGATCATGTTTATCTTGATGAAAACCGCGAAGGAATTGGGAAAAATAACTCAGCGGGAATAATTCTGTTAAACACATAGACTAGGTTATACGTAACTACTTGTGTAATGTACATATGTATGTTTGAAATTAAATAGCGCCTGATGTCCGTTTCATCTTTTTAATTTGGCTCACCAAAAGTTAATACCCATTTAACGAATGTTCTTGAGTTTAGAATTCGTGCTCGAGCTCCATAAAAAACTATCTAAATCATTCGACTTGAAGTTTATAAACGTCTTTAAAGAGTTCTTATTTGTACATTACATACAAATTAAACATGAAGTTACCATTCTCCATCAATTTACTTACAATAGCGTCCAACGTGAGAAATAACAAATAGCTTTTTAACCTTATAGAAACTGGCAACTTGATTAACACCTCGCAATGGATTTATTTATTGAATCGGGTTTTCGAACTCTTGGTATAATCTTTGAAAAAGTGCTCAATCATTTCGTTCTAAAAACGTACGAAAATTTATATCGAAACTTAGATGAATTGGGGTAATCAAAACACGAATCCCTATCACTTACGAAAATTGCCAAAATTAAAAATCTTTTCAGCATGATAATGAATTCGAAACAGGAAAAAAACAGTTTACCATAGTTACAATTTCTTCACATAATGTAAATGTTCAACATTAACCTGCAAAAATATTGTAGCGTGAAAACGGAGATATTACCAGACGGCGCACAAAGCAGATTATTCGTTGCCAACGCAAAACCAACGGATTCAGGAAATTATACTTGTTCTTTGGCTGATGTAGCTGCGACATATGTTTCCGTGCAAGTTCTCAACGGTTGGTACGGTTTGCGTATTCTTCGAAAATTAATTTAATTCAAATTACATTTTATTAGAATTTTGTCAGTTATCTTTTTTCATGTACGGAAACAAATTTTTACAGGCGAAACACCAGCCGCTATGCAACACGGAGGTAGTAGTCATCATTCTGGACTCAATTTCGCCATTTTCGTTTTAATCTTGTGGATATTAGATGAGTTTCGGTGACAAATCAACAATTGAAACTATCAAAAAAATTATTTGTTATAGGTATCCTTTTGTACGTTTTTTTAGCTTGCAAAATGTCCAATCTATGTGTGTAAGGAGAAAATTATGAACTACCTTTATATATAAAGCTGATAAATCATAATTGGCAACCCAAATTAATAGAGTTGTGTTACCTTTATCTAGTAAAACAATTCTACGGTAAGACGAATTACTTCCTTTTTAAAATTTTATCATCTACTATTATACGATAAAATTCGTTCTGATTGCAAAAAAGGTGAAAAATACGACCATTTTAAATTTACTTTTTTCATACTGCCTCGCTGTAAATCTTTATCCATTTCGATTCAACGTTACCAATTCCAACGTTGAAATTGTAATCTAATTTTCGTATTTTAATTGGAAGTAAGTATGACGAGTAACCGTATTATAATTAATGTTGTATTATTTTTTATTGAAAAAAAAGACTGAGAATATTTTTCCGTTAAAGAACTAATCTCGAATTACTTATTCGAAGTTTCTCGAAAACAACTTCTTAACAATTTTTGTACTCATTCATGAAGTTTTTGTTCGAGTTTTAATGTTAATATTCATGTATTATATTATTTATTTTTTCAAACTGTACTATCGCTGATGGACGACATTAGGCGTCGAAAATTTTTTTATTGATTACCATTTTCATGATATAAGTTTGTAAATATCGCGTGGACGATTGTACATTTGACTATTCGACATTGCTGGGCTATTTTAAAACTTGATTAAATTTTGAGAAGGCAAATTGGTCAACTGCCATATCTGGTATGTCTGTATTTCCTTAAAGGAGAAGAATTTAACAATTTATCACAAATTTCAGTACCTACTTAGTCGAAACAGTACAATTTTCCATTTCATTACCGGTTACTGTACAGTAGATTTTTCAGAAATTGTTTTACCTGTTACAATGAATTTAGTTTATTCACGTTTCGAAGACCACAATTATTAAAGTAAGATTAGATGGTATAACCCACTTGACTCATATTCTCCAACAAATTCAAAATCCACGCGCAAATTTGTAAAACGGCATTATATCTGCCGATGATGCTTTTTTTCATCTTCAAATTTCAAATCACCGATTTCACTCCAGAAACTGATGAATTTATGATTTATCAAATTCCCAAGTCATAACTTTCTACATCCATTCACGAACTTCAGTAAAATTTCATTCATTCATTCATGAAATTACCAACCAAATTACAGAACTTCCCTTCCTCGTATTTGCGTTGATAACAAGCTTCTACTTTGATTTTTGTATGTATGCGTGTATTATGTTCATTTGTAAATATTGCCGTCTTATTGATGTGTATTAATATTAAATACATTTTTTCTCGATCGATCAGTTGTACCGACGTCAATTGGTTCATTTTATCCCGAAAAACTAACACACATCACTAATAAGCAAATAAAATACAAGATCTCTCAAATATAAAATTAATCAATCAATTACAGTTCACAGACAGTTTTTTTTTTATTTACGACACAATAATAACTCATTTATGAGAACTTCGAGATGTTCTGATACTCGACGATTTTGAAGACGTAGATAATCGCTTCAATTTATCGGCCTTCTTTCTAGCGGTCTTCTCTTTTTGACGGATGGCTAACAATTTAGCGTATTCGGCCTGCATTTCTTTACGTTTCAATGCTCTGCGTTTCTTCAATGCCAATTGGTGTCTTTTACGCTAAAAAATTACGTATTTAAGTACATACATTGTAATATTTCAAAACCTTCAACTCATATTTTCATCTGGTTCACACAGAACTTTGAAATTCATCAGTTATAATGGCGTAAAAAACTTTAAACAATTTTCCTCAACTCACCTGTAATGTCAACGGAGTAACTAAACGCTGGATTTTAGGTTTCTTAAATTTGGGCTTAGTTTGTCCTTCTTTCAAAGGCAACGGGCGTTTGATGACGTATTTTCGCACGTCATCTTCTTTCGACAAATTGAACAGTTTTCGAATTTTCGATGCTCTTTTAGGTCCTAAACGGCGAGGCACAGTTTTGTCAGTTAATCCAGGAATGTCCTACAAAACATATTACGATGAAGTTAAGTTTACAAGAACGCCATCGCATTATTCAGCCAAATTGCAATGTCACTCTCCAAATAACGTTGATACAGTGATGCGTATGAACGTGGTAAGCTGGAGTTTTTCATTTCACAGTTTTTAAGACCGGCACAACCATAATTTGGTTGCACGGGACAGAAACTGTTAGCGATATAAAATGTCCTAATGATAAGTGTACTACTGTAACATTGAAGCATCAACTCGCGGAGACGTGAAATGAGAAACAATTAAAACTCGTAACCTTTCGAAATCGTAATCGAAACACAAATCTTTATGCGTAAACAATTCCAACGCATAGAGAAGTAAAAATGAGTTAGTCGGCAATAGGCGATTTTCAAAGTATCCCTTTTTTAAACGGATACAATAACATAATCCTACATCTCTACGCAATCATACATCATATCAATCTACAGATTGACAAACAATGAGTATTGCTAGTCAAAAAATATGAATAATCACAGCATTTCCAAAAATGAATTACACTGCGATAGTGACTAGCATTTTAATATAACAGCTAAATAGAACCTACTGATTACTGCAAATCAATAGAGGAGAACAGCTGTAAAGTAGAAATAAAGAAGCGAATGATTTACCTGAGCACCTTTCTTCACAACGACAAGAGCCAAAACACTAAGATTTGCATCTACAATGCAGCCTCGAACTGATTTACGTTTCCTTTCACCATCGCGTCTCGGTCTGTAGCAGGAATGGCCAGCCGATAACAACAATCTGACACGACCTAATTATAACTCCATGAAGACACTGTTCCATAATATATAACGAGCAAAACTAAAATCGATTACCATTAGATAGAACTCCTTGCTTCATGGGAAAACCTTGTTTGTCATTTCCTCCGGAAATCTTAAGAATATAACCTTTCCATTCATCGCCTAGTGAATCGGCTTCAACTTCAGTACCCATACGCTTTTCGTAAAAAATACGAAGTTTGTGTTCGTCAACTATTTCAAATAGTTTTTGACAGCCGGTGGCTGGATATGATACGTTGAGCTAAAACAGGAAACACAATTATATATAGAAGAATGAAAAATAACTAAAGTATAGAGGCTTGTAACGGCAGTCGAGGGAATAGCCACGAATCTATCGAACCTCACCAACTAATCAAAACACAAATGAATAAGAAGATAACTACAGTATGACTTACCTTCATTTTTAATACAAGTCAATGTAATCCTAAAGTTAAACTACAAATTAATCTCAGAATGGAATTACTCCATACTTAATGCCGATAATTCGGAATAGTAAAGAATAGAACGAGGAAGCATGCATACGTGAACGTGGTTCGGTTTTGATTGGCTTTGGTTTTCTTCATTTTTCTTCAGTTAGTATCTCACTATCGCCTTTTAACAAAGCCTTCATAATAGAAGAAAAAATGAATTATGCATTAATGGAACCGTGACACGTGTCATGTGATCCCCAAAAAAAAATGAAAGCCCCGAGTACCTAACGAACGAATTTTTTATTTTACTTTTTATTCAAAGGATTAATAAATAATATATAGATTGTTCATTATTATTATAATATACTATTATTCATCATTAATTTGTTATAAATTGTTCATTTCTCATTTCAATTTCTTTAAAAAATAAAAGTGCATGAAATTAAAAAAAAAAAACACCGAAAATGAGAACTGATATAATGTATTTTTTGCTTGTAGCTTTATATATATGATAAACCAGAAAACAATAAAATGACATTCATTTCATTTTCTACATCTTCTCTTTCCACTTTTAATTCAAGAATTTCGAGTCAAAATGCCACACGCTCAATTCATCGCTCTACCTTTTAAGATATACTTGTAACTTTTTTCGAATTCAAATTTGAATTTGAATTACATATTTTTACTGAAGAAAAAACACGATTCAATAACGAAACAGACGTTAATTTCAAAATAAAAAATTTAATGCAAATCGATAAAATTTGATGATTAAAATTCATAATATAAAGGATAAATAGTACAAAATATAATTTCAAAAAAAAATAAGGTATACTGGATACTGGAAGATAAGTATAAATTAAAGAAGTTAAAGAAAACAACAAATAGTTCAAATTTCATTAAAATTATTTCAATTTTGCGCAACCACAGTTATGTATGCAATGGTATCATTATTGTTTTTCTTTGAGAAATATATATTTAGATACATATATTAAAAAAAAACTACTTAAATTATACAGGACAGATAGCAACAAAACGAAATCGAGTTACAAAAAACATCAAGAAAAATTTCAACATAAATAAAATAGTAATGAAAAATAACAAATTAAAAACAATCACAAATATGAACATTATTTTATATGCACAAATAATAAAATAACATGAAGAAAAATTGAAAAGAAAGAGATTAACATTCAATTAATTGGATAAAATTTCTACATCTATATAGTATATTATACGTACAAAATTGTGCTAAATCTAAAGGCAAAATCTATCACACTAAAAATGTGTAACTAGTTTTCAAAAAAGAAAATATGACTGGGAGAAGTTGACTAATCTTAAAATAAATGCAACAATAAATTAAAATAAAATATAATGCTTAAGTAGCAGTGATGTGATATAGCGATTTATAGCTTTGCATAAGTAGAGAAATACATGCAACGTTCCGCGTTTGAAACTAAAAATGATAAGAAGTTTCTTTAAATTTAACCAATATTACAATTAAAATTAAAAAATCACAAAATTTTGATTATCTAGCAAACTTATTACAAATGTATGTGACTGATTTCATGAAAATTCTTTTTTTTTCTAAATAAATACGTACACATTATCGATGATTGGCTTATTGAAGGAGATAACTGGATATATATAATCACAACTTTAGAGAGGTATATTTAATGTTTTTCTCAAAGCAATGAACATTTAGTCATCCAACGACGAGGTTTGCGCTTGGGTTTCACTCTTAACTCTTTATCTTTACGAATTTCTCGAACTAAAGTGTAAAATGCGTCATCTACACCCATTCTAGTTTTAGCAGAGGTTTCAATACAAGGTATTCCGAATTGCCGAGCAAGTTCTTTAGCTTCAGTCATTTTCACAGTCCACATAGGTAAATCACATTTATTTCCTGCCAAAACCATTGGAACTTCCTCAGCATCTTTCACGCGCTTTATTTGTTCACGATACGAATGTATATCTTCAAAAGACTTAGCATTATTCACAGCAAACACCAGAAGAAAACCTTCCCCTGTTCTCATATACTGGTCTCGCATAGCACCATATTCTTCCTGACCAGCGGTATCGAGAATATCGAGCAAACAAGTTTCTCCATCGATAACCACTTGTTTTCTATATGAATCTTCAATGGTAGGGTCATATTCATCCACGAAGTGATTTTGAATCAATTGAATTGTCAGCGCGCTTTTACCAACGCCTCCCGCTCCAACAACCACCAATTTATACTCTGTCATATTATTCTATTAACAAATTGAATGACAAATTAATAATATACAGTACTTACAACACCCATCATTCAATTAAGATCATTTTCTAAAATCTCATCGAGTCTGTTTTGCGCTATTTAAACACAACTAACACAATCCAACTAGAAAACAAACAGACGGAATTAATTGAAAAACTCTAACGTATAAATTTACTACAATAACGTTGGAAAAAAATTCAACGATTCTATTCTAAATTTTATTTAATCAAGGTGGCATGGCGAAAAGCAGTGATGTGATAGCAACGTTCTCAGAATGCACTGATTTCCTTCCTTTTCTTTGAAAATTTTTTCGGCGCCAGCGTACTTGTTCATCATTACCCTCATTCGTTTCTCATCCTCATTCCTCACTCTGAGACTTTCAACAGTGTGATGTGTGAAGTGTGACTTCAATCGTTACACACTTTACTCAATGAGTATTGAGAAACAACGAGGGGAACGGACGGAAGTCGGAGAGTCAAAAGGCGAAATTAGTGAGTCGTGACGACGTGATCTGTGGAGCTATAAATGCCTATATGGCTGGTCTTTTTGTATTTGATCTAAGATTACCAAAAAATATTTTTTCATTTTTGGTGTTTTGTTTGTTTGTTTCGAAATGGAGTACGGTTTTGATTAACGTTTTTAGTGCAATGAAGTCTTAATGGAACCAATAGTCAAGTAATTTATATATATTATTTAGAACAAAATGTTAGTAATTTAACTTGGCAGTGATGACGGAGTATAAATTAGTTGTCGTCGGTGCTGGCGGTGTTGGTAAAAGTGCATTAACTATTCAACTGATACAAAATCATTTTGTCGATGAATATGATCCAACAATAGAAGATTCTTATAGAAAACAAGTCGTAATAGATGGAGAAACTTGTTTACTTGATATTCTGGACACCGCAGGTCAAGAAGAATATAGTGCCATGCGTGATCAATATATGAGGACTGGAGAAGGCTTTCTGCTTGTATTCGCCGTCAATAACGCGAAGTCTTTTGAAGATATATCCACCTATCGCGAACAAATTAAACGCGTTAAAGATGCTGAAGAAGTACCCATGGTGCTGGTTGGAAACAAGTGCGATCTGCAGCAGTGGACCGTTCAAATGAGTGATGCTAGAGAGCTGGCACGTCAATATGGCATTCCGTGTGTAGAAACATCTGCGAAAACGCGGATGGGTGTAGATGACGCGTTTTATACATTAGTTCGTGAAATTCGTAGAGATAAGGAGAAAAATGTTAAACATAAACGTAGACCGCATCGTAAACTATTACGATGCGTTTTATTATAGGACTAGTTATCCTCCCAAGTCGAAGGCACATATCATACCATTTTTTTTCTCTTCGTTTCCATCATTTTCGTTTATCACATTACCATGAAAATCATTTTGAACATTTCAGTAGTGATACAGCTAGCATATGGAATCTAACAATTGAATGAAGTGGAAACAGATCGTGTGAGGAAAGTTATTTTCATGAAAAGTTAACTGAAAATAAGTACATATGTTGTAAATAAATTAAATCACATTCTTAATCATTTTTAACTAATATTTTCGTTCAATTATTCAATAATGGTAGTTTGAAATTAAATATTCTCTACTTCGTAGCTTAAGTTTTAAATTGTAGAACTTATAAGGATCAAACTTTAATTTTTCAATATTTAGAATCAATTTATGAGTTACGTTAAATCATTTTGCCACTATGTGTCATTGTTATAAATTTTTCTAAAATTTTAATGATTGTAATCGTTGAGAATGTTTTATAAGTTGAACAAGTACGTCTTCCGATTACATTTATCAATGTTATGTTATTTCTCCAGTGTTACACTTCCATTGTGAATTTTGTTATTTGTTTTCCTGTGACGTTTTTATCTTCTTTTTTTTTTATTTGCTATAAAGCGCACAATTATCAGAGAGGAAATAACATACCAGTTATTTTTTTAAGTTTGTACCAACAATTTTTTTTTCCAATCTGATTATATAGTGCAGAGCTTCGTCACTATTCTTCAATTTTTGTAGACGTGAATGTGAATCTTTTTTAAAAATTGATTTATCATTTTTATGCTAAATAATTTTTTCTTAATTTCTTGACACGGTATATGATATTGCTGAAGCGTGTAATAAAATGTACATTTCAAAAGCATTTACTTTTTTTCTTTTCAATTTTTCTTTATTACTTATATATGAATTTTATCGTATTTTTTTTACTATTGTGTATCTTTTTTTTCTGTTGTAATATTGGTTACAGCTTGTTACACGATTTATAAAAATTATTGTTGTGAAAACTCATAAGTATCTCTTTGCTTGATAGATCAATGGTAGGTGTTATATAATTGTTTTATTTTTGTTATCTCTTTCTGTTTTTAATATTAGAAATGTTATCCAGTATATTAGTGCTAACTAAGCAGGTGGTATATGTCCGAAATTTTGTTCAACAGTAGAATACACTTATGTATTGTATGTTAATGTAAAATGGCCAAGTATATAAGTACATTTTTCAATGAAATTTCATTTGTTTTTTTATTTTTTTAGAAGGCAAAACACTAGGTAACGCGCTGTAGCACTATGCAACAACACAAAGGAAAAAAAATCAATATAAGGATACGACGAACTGATCAAAAAACAACGATACTAAAAATAAATAAGTTTATTTTCCTAGAAAAATGTAAAATCGTTTAAAAAAGGACCACTGCCAATAAGATAAAATTATTTTATGAAAACGGGTTCGTTACACATTTTACAAAGCGATTAGTAGAAATGTGAAATCAAATTCAAATAGAATATTCCGATATAAAAACAAATACTACGTAATACTGGTATAAATAATCTACACTTAAAATATTATTTCAATATTATATCATCTAACATTCAATTTTCATTTACCTAAAAAAAATTCGTTCAACAAGTAAAATGGTAAAATGGAACAAAAAGGGAATCGTCTCTTTTTTTACGTATTACAGACAACTATTCGCAAAATATAATAATTAATAACTACTGAAGGGAAATTTTAAACACGTGTTCGCGATGTAATTATAATTCCAATTCTTTGAAATAATGTCTGAAGGATATTGGTGTATTTAAGTTAGGATTGTCACAACGCAAATACATTTTAGAATCTCGTTCGGCCGGCGTTAAACTTTCCAACGCGTTTTGATACTCTCTATCGAATGCACCTGAAATAAACATCCACTTATGGTAAAACGTTATTACATACTGCTTATTTCGAATTACTCCAAATTTCGTACTTTGATCAATATTCTCTCTACCGAGTGCGACAAAGGCCAAAAACAAAATATCCCTGTACAACGAATAATTGTGATTAATTCCGTGGCTTTTTAATTTTAATCTTTCGGCGGCCACGCGACGTATTGGATCAGCTAAATCACAATATTGTATGCTGGATATAACACGCTCCATCAAGCTATAAAACAAATCGAAGTACGCCCATGAGTATCATATACCATTTGTGTTGACAACAAGCACGTGTAAAACGTACCTTCGGGGTATAGTCGTAGTATCTGTGAGCAACGCACTTAATAAATCACTTTCTTTATCGTTTTTATTCCACAATACATACATTGGATAACCAACCTAAAATGGGATTTCGAATAACGTCAATACTTTCAAAACCAACATTAAAAAATTGCTGAAATTACTTCTTCGTATAAAATCGGGTTATCCCATAACGTTCGAACGAGCACATTCCTATGATCACAATCTGTCCATGAAGGATGAAATGAAGAAACATCCCGTGATCCGATGACAGAGTTCGCGAGTAGACATAACCCAGTGACATGAGAAGAAGCAGCGATTCGTTCAAATACCCAAACCTGCATCAAAAATGTTCTCAATCAAATTGATAATTTATTTCAGTTTTTTCCAATATTTTACCATGTTCCAATAAATAATGGGATGTTCGTCGACGAAAGAGGACCTCGTAAGGCATGTATCTCCTTCGGTATTCAATATAGATTCCAGTTCTTTACGTAACACCAACGGATTTAAATACGGTACGATGATGGGTTCTAATGCGTGAACGTTTTTCAATTTAATATCCTCCTCGGTAGCGGAAATATCGACCGATGCGCGACTCCCGCCGATTGAATTCACCGACGTGCTGAGTTTATTGAAAGAGCTCTTCCTTCGAACTCTTTCCAAAGACGACGACACGCTTTCTTGGCTAGTAAATCTGGACGAGATTTCCGCATTACTACGGTAGTCCAGAACAGATACATATAAAAATGGTACGGTTGCTTTATCACAGAATGGACACCTGGAAGATATTCGAACGTAAGTACACATGTTATCATATTCGACAAATTCAATCGTTCTAACTTAGTATTAAGATTAGAGTCTTCTGGTAACCATCCAGCCATTATTTCTTCGTCGTAAATCAGTGAAGCACAATGGTGGCATTTTGAGCACGTTGTCATGATAAGCTCGATAGCAACCGGAATACGGCTATCACGAGTAATCTTCGGATACAATCGTTCGTTCAGTAACGCCAACGACTGATGCGACGAAGTTGGCGAATTTTCTCCTGAAATTGTCACAGACGTAAATATACATTTCGAATAATAAACACGTAGTATTCAAACACACGATACCTAAAGGTTGCAAATTTGACGTGCTGCCTTTTCTACTACCATCGCTAAACAATTCTTTTAAATTAGCTCCCCACGAGTCCAATTGCATGGTGACAGACGACGGGGAAAATTCGCTCGATATTTTCCTTTTCACTGGTGTTTCATCTCCGCCAAGACTAGCAACGCCGTTATGAACGTTGAGAGTTTCGTTTTCGTCTTCCAAGTATTGCCTACAAAAAAGACATCGTTGAATTCGCGAAATTATTAAAAACAAGTTCCCAATACGTACCCGTCTTTTAGAGGAGTAGTATTGGCGGAAATTGCTTCTTTTATTTCATCTATTTTCTTAGCCATAGTCGACGCGGCGCTTTTCAAGCTGCTCAATCCGCCCATCAACAATTCGTTGGATTTCTTACTCGTCAAGCTGCTGGGACTGCAAAAGGAAAAATAAATAAAAACGTCGAAATTTCAAACGAACGATCGAATTACGCGCACAACCAACAAAACACAAATTCACACGCAGCGCACATCCTACCTGAAACTATTTAAGGCGTTTTCGATCATTTGGGTTCCTAAACGAAGATCTGACTTTCTTAAGCTGAACCGGGAAGGTGAATACCGACTACAGTGATGAAGAAGGAAGCAAAGAAAATAAAACGAATTTAAAAAGCGAGTAAAAACGTGTTTGGATAGGACTTAAAAACTCAATCCAACACCGAGATAAGCGACTACACGCGAATGAAATAAAATCAAAGAAGCGAAATCTCAAAACCATCGCAATTCGGACTTACCTGAACGGTAGCTTGAAATTGGAGCTCAAATTACCAAGCCCGGTCTTGAATGGACTCCCTTGTTCGACGCTTTCGCGCACGTCCGCCGGTAACGTAGATGCCTTTGATAGGACTTTATCGTCGGCCGAATCGTTGAGTTCTTTTAATCGTGAATCTTCGTCATCGGACGTACGATCGATTCCGCTACCGGCCGAATGTAGAAGACCGGGTTTACGCGAAGAGTCCCATTTCTCTTTCCTTCTATCGAACAACACAGGAGTACCAGTACGATCTAATTCGATTTCCGACGACACGCTGCGGATCGTTTCTAAATTTGGTAACTTTTGAACGCCGCATGTATCCTCGATTTCTTTCTCGTTGCTTAACGCGCCTAGCGGATCGTTTTCGGTGACCGGCGTACGAACGGGGCTTTTCAACGACGGCGAGCTAGAGACGCGATTCAACGAGTTGTTCTCTTCTCTGCGTCGTATCTCTTCTAAAGAGCAAACAGATGTTTTTCTAAATGGTATCTCAGATGGGATTTTGTTTAGTCGCGAACCTAACGACATCAAGATTTTATTGCTCATCGGCTTCTTACCAAACGAATTGCAATTCACCATTATATCGTCCATGCTTCCTGTAATTTACCCAATGAAACATGATCAATTGTTAAATCTATTGTTAAATCTAAAACAAAAGCAACGAAAATATTCTTTTAATTTATCAAAACGTACCAGTCCCAGAACTAGGGAGAGTTTCAGCCGATGAATTTTGACTCTCGCATCTTGGATTCTCTTTTAATTTCTGCAATCCGATGCTACCTTTCCTAGCCATGGGTTGTTTGTTCAACGAATAAACCGCGCTACTTGAATTCGCAGCTGGACGAGAGTTATTCTCAAATCTACCATTAACGTCACTCGCCGACGCGTTGGCTATTTGTTGTTTAATTTCTTGAAGATTTTTCAATATTTGAGCGTCATTAGCGAAGCTTTCCGATCTAGTGGATGCGTTTAGAAAAAAAATAAAAACCTGATGGATAAATTCAAGATAAAAAACATAAATACCTCGTCAACAGTTGGTAACAATCTGAGGTTTCATGCGAAGTAGATTTATTATTGGTGTTCTGATTAGGATAATAATTATGATAATGTCTCGTCGTTCTGGGAGATAAACTAGGCACGAATTCCGAACAGGAGCCGCTTCTGGTACGTTTCGCTCTGCATAAAATATTTTTAATTTTTCGAACATTTTTACGGCAACGAATTTCACCGAAGAATGAAAAATATTCACCTAGCGTTGGATCGTATTCTCGTCGGCGAACTATAAACTGATACATTCTTTTCCAGAATCGAAGGCTTTACGTCGTTTTCAGAAAAATTCGAAATGGTCACGCCTCCGGTCATCAACAAACCAGCGCTACTTTCATCTATGAAAAAAAAATACTCAATGACGGGCCAATCTTGTCGAATACCGTTCGTTTGATGTACTCACATTGTTGTTGATTAATGGTAGAACTCTGATTACGAAATGGACCGGTTGTTTTCACGATACTTCCCATTCTCGAACAAAATTTATTAAAGGTGGCAATATCTTGAGACGTAATTGTACTCGATCTCCTGATATTGGCGCCTTATAAAAAATAAATAAATAAATCGCATGTTCGTTATCGAAGAAAAAAAACTCATCGAAGTGACAATTCAACAGCTAAGCAAACATTCAGCATCAACCAAAAATATCTACCGTACTCACCTTCAAACAAGAAATCATCTTCGTTTTCGGAGATTTCCGATGGCTCGTTAGCGCTCTCGGAATTCTCAACTTTAATTATTTGTTCGCTTACCAACGAATCAGTTTCGGTCACCGCCGTTTCATTCAATTCACCGGACGAGCTTTTATAACCGATGTCACTTTGACTTCCTACGTTATGATGTACAACAAGCAATAATATACATAAGCGCTGATACGAAACAAGCATTACTTGTGCAAAAAATCAAAAAACTATTCTATATACTTCGAAATCATAAGGCGAAAAAAACACCGAAAACTCAAAGTGAAGTAATACTCTCAAAAACACAAAAATACGTAATCTAATTCAAATTACCAATAATACGGATTCATCGCATGATCTAAGAAAAGAAAATACTTTCAGCCGTCAAATGTAATACGAATAGAAATCAAGCTTGTGCAAATCACATCTTTTCCCGACAAAAAAATTGAAAATTTTTCCATAGCGAAGCGCGCATAGCATCTATTGTTTGTAAAATTACCAAAAGGATAATCGCATATTGATACTTACCGCTACCAAACATAATATTGACGTTTTTTGTCGCTTCGTAAGCGCTATTTTCGTTAATAAGGGGTAAACCGTCGTTTAACGAGAGTTCGTCGACCTGCAACGACGATCTTCGTTTACCAGCTTCTTGGCCCATTCTTTTTAATAATGCGGTCGCATGTATGACATTACTAAAATAACACATAAATATGAAATTTATCTTGAAATGTATTTAAAAATCGCGAAATCTTCGTTACCGTAATTTATTCCATAATAGTTGGCTAGAGTTACTCATATCGGACGGCCATTTCGATTCGAGCACCGCTCGATTGTAAAATCCATATGTAATGGCGTTTGGTTGAACGCCACTTCGTTTCATTAAAAATAACAATTTTACCGCCAACATTGGTTGATTATAAGCACCGCATAGCTGCATCATCACTCGGTAACAAACCTATTACCAAGGATAAATAATTAGTCAGGAGATTAAATCACTGGATATTCGTTCAAACGTACTTCATCGGTTGGTTGAAGACCTGTCTTCTGAACTCTTGCTAATAAATCGTAAGCTGTTCGTAATGCTAAAGAAACTCGATGTTCGGTAAATAACACGTAACTCGGTAAATGAATAAACCACAAGCTACAAAAAGTACATTTTGTAAATCTTGTTTCATATCGAAACACAACAAAGACGAATTTTTTACCTATAACACGTTCCCAACAAACACTTGGACCATAATTCCGGAGAACAGAAATATTTACGGGCTAATTTTTGGGCAGTTTTAACTTCGTATTTAGTTCTCCGAGCTAAAGGACTTCCAGGTACAGCCGGCACACCACTTAATTCCAAATAATTCCTGATACCTTTCTGACAGAAGAAGATCGGATTCAAAGTGAATCCGTTCTGAAAGTAAAATTTCATAATGAACAAATAATACAAATGAATACGCTACTCGATGGAAGAAATAAATAACCTGATATGTATAATTTGGCACCTGACCGGAACAATGACTCAGGTTGTTTTCAGGAGGAGAAACAAACACAGTCCTTTCACTTTGATGCGATTCGTCTAGCTCCAAAAGATGAATTTCGCTTTCATCTTGTTCATTCTAAGAGGCAAAAAAACGTATAAACGAAAAACTGAAAACATTAGTGCATAAAATACCATTAAATAGTCTTACTTTTTCGATGCATTCATCGAAAAAAGCCAATCCAGCTTCTAAATCCGATACAAACGAACGCTCTTCTATAAATCTAATAAACATCTGGGTATGGGTAATCATCGAATAAAATTTCTGATAAGATTTATCACGAGATCTTAAGAAACCTGTAAAATATTCATCGTTGATAATATGTCCAATTTTTTTTATGTTAAAAAAGAAAGCTTCGTTTTCTCACTTTGTAAATCAAACAACGAATTAGTATCGGTGGCTCCGATAGTCGGAGCTTTCGTCAGTGGTACTAAATAAGACCTATAACCTTTCAATATATGTACCATAAATCTTAAGAAAGCTTCTTGGATTTCAAGCTCTAAACCTTGCTGAAAAAAGTAGACATTCTTCAATTTTGTATTTTTTCCTTCAAGTAATTCATTCAATCTACGTAACTACAAACCTCTTTTCTTTTCAATTGAAAATCTTTATCGATATTCATATCTTTATTGTTCGCATTTTGTTGCAACATTTGCAAAAACGAATGCAATCTTTGATACGTGAGCTCTAAACTATTACGTAAAACTCTGGCAGCCTTTTTAGGTAACAATTTACTCGTTAAATATCGTTTTTTTTCACACCTGCAAAAATATTAGGATTCAAAAAAAACATTGAACTTTACATATCACACCATTGAGTATATACTAACACTGTGATGTTATTAGTATCCAAGTCGACGCAGTTTACATCGGGAGGTGGATCATATAAATCAAAAAATCGCGAATCGACGCCGATTAAAAAAGGCACAGGAGCGTGTAAAACTTCTGCTAAACTTAAAGGGCATAATGGTATATACGGGCATTGCCATTTGAACGGAAAAATAATCTGAAACAATGAGTTGATTATAATAATAGCTCGAAGCGTTGAATACAAGCACGTGACAAATACCATTGATACAGCTTCTGCAACCGCAGTCAGTACATCCGGTCTCAACGAATGAATTAACAATTTTTGTTCGGTCAACGCGCATAATAATAGTAATAAACAATTATCTGGGCCCAAGTTCATGAGCATTTGATGGAAACCAGCTCCGCTACGTTAAACATATTGATAATGTAATTAAGACAAATAATTGTTCGAGACGAACGCCATGAATTATTAAATATGTTTCAATTTATCGAAGATATAAATTCTTCTATAAATGGCACAAGAGTCAATTAGACGATCGACCTCGTATTAATATAGAAAGTAATTATAGTACGTTGTGATTTATAAGCTCGAGGCTTTCAGATTTACACAAAAAAATAGCATTAGGTGGTATACGCATTTTGAATAAATACCTTCTTGGAAGAGGTAAGTCTTCTGGTTGCGTTAAAATCAGTCTCTCTGTAGGTGAAAGCTGAACCAATATTCTAGGTCGCTGAATAGACGGAAATGGAATATTTTCCATAAAATGTAATATGTACCTAGATTTTCACAAAATTACGATTACTTTTTAATCGTGTATTCAAAACAAACGACGTTGGGAATAAAGGGGCAGTCATTGAATAATTTTACTATAAAATGAAATTTTCTACTAGTCAACTAGCAACCTTCAAGATGTTTTGTCACATAACGTCTTTAATTTTTCATGAAAAAATTAAGTCTGTTTTACTATTATTTTTCTTTTTTAATAATAACTGCGCCATTATTCAACCAACAACAAATGAAACAATAAAAACGGTAAATGTACAGAGAAATTAATCACAATAGTTACCTTTCGATGGGTACACTGTATGAGCCTTCTCGTGACATTTGGTACAAAAAATTTAAAAACCTTTCAAAAGCATCAAAAAAAGGCCAATGCGACAGCAAACAAATACATTTAATAACATGAAACGAAACTTGATTATCTTCAGAGGCATCCCACTTATCCTTATAATTTGAACACAGCCTTTGTTTTATTTTTTCATTTACTTTTTCATCAGAATATTCCTCGTAAAATGTTAAAGCTGAACCATACACCTATAAAATGAAAAAAATTGAAAATTATGCGACTATACAAACAACTGGTACAATATAATTTACGCAAAAAATATTAAATATACCTTTTGCGCTGCATCGCTAACTGTCAGCACGAATGTTGAAAACACTGGAGTTGGTTGTTGGGCATTAGCAGGCCACGCTTCCAGAGTAGCACCCATAGGTAAACAAAATAAAGGTACAGATTGCGGTAAAGGAAAACTTTTTTTATCTGTCATCGGGTATCTAGATAATATTGCTGCAAATGCGGAACAAACGATTAATCCGATGATTAGAAACAAAATCAACAAAGCAAATAGGGTTTTACCTGGTTTATACGTGATTGCTGGAGCTTGGTTCATTGATTTTTTATAACAGAGATAAATTTCAGAGCCAACCTGATAAACGAGATATTCAGTACGAATTCATCGAAATTAAAAATGTTCTTTTAAATTCAATAAACTTACGATTCCTTTGTTCAAGTTTTTGTTGATTATGCAAAAAGCATGAGGTGGAACTTCCCCTTTACTAACATTGATCACACAAATATCCGTTACGACTAACGCATTACATGGCATCGTTGGTTGTGCACGTCGATAAGTAACGAATGTTTTCGCCGAGGAATTATTAACATTCGCGCATCGCCCAGTTGGTGTTTCCAAAAGGATTTCGGAATCCGGCAAGATTCGTTCTTTGCCTTCATACATAATTCTATGAACACAATTTTCATTTATGTACTTTATTACCATCGAAATAACGAATCAATTCAATGTGATATATGCAAAGAAAATTAAAAACAGTCGATAATGACGTTCAAGGACAAAATAATCACTTCTCCATCAATAGTATGAACTTCTAACCTTTCTCACTTTCGATGTTTTGCAACATAAATAAGACAACATTTCACCATAAAAATCCTACAAAAAATGTAACACGAAAATTACCCAATATCGACAAGTGGTGGTTTATCCTTTCCTCTTTTATAGCATAAAAATACTTCGGGACTTCGTAAGCTGCCATGATTCAAATCAGCCAAAACACCTTTAAAAGCGTAAAATTAAATAAACAATATATACGTGAAAATGATAATATCACTGAGCAGATACCTGTTGGTGTATTTTTTATCACATTAAACCCAGAAGGAACGGTTTCACCTTGAGTTGGGAATATTACAGCTAAATCTGTTATCGGATCATAGCTCTGCTTTAAATAATTTCCGATCGAATCTTCTTCAGCACGATCGGATTCGGATTCTGGGAGTCCAGCTACCACAAAATAATCTGCAATTTGGCGCTCCTCCATTGATTCTCATTTCCGGAGACAACCTACGATACGATCAGTTTAATATTGAAAGATTGAAGATTCATTTCTTTATGGCCATGGATTTGATTAATTAAAAAGTACAACTTCATGATCGAAATCAGAAATATTACCTACAGTGTGCGATATCGTTTACCTATCAAACTACGATATTAAATAAATAAATCAACTTACCTGATGAAATATATGGAAAATACAAAATTATTATTCCATAATCACTCGATTTTCAAAAACATGTTAATGCTCGAATTTGACGATTGCCATTAGTAAGAAACGAAAAACAGCACAAATCCGTATGTTATCATAAAGCAAAATTATTGCACTAATGAAAAATTGCACATTTCGATTATAATTATCTGAATTCTTCAACTCCCTTAATTTATTAAACATTAACTTGAAACTGCAAAAGGGAAAATTTGAAAATAGGAAACGTAAAAATAGAAAAATGTTTATAATCATTCGCAAATATTTTTTATAAAAAACTGCTTATCAGTGTTACCAGAAATGATAAAAATTGTATCGTTCATGAAAAATCGGTACATTTCACGAAAACTTTCCCAATTTTTCTACAAAAATTGAATGAAAGGTTGATTTGATACCGGAAACAGGAAATATCATTTGTTCAAATTTGATTTACAATTTTTATTTTTATTCAAGAGCGAAGATTTTAATCAAACTCAAACCAAATCGTCGAAGATCGACATCAAGATCAAAACATGACCCGGACTACCATAACCACTCTCTTTTCTCTTGTCTACCACCTCTTTCCCAAAAACGTGCAACAATGTTACCAATCACATGATTTTGAAACAGTGCTTATGTCGTGGAGCCATGAGCTCATGGTGTAAAATTCAAAATTGTACAAAAACAGATACGACAAGAATAACTTGTTTTTTATTGAAACCAAATTAATTATCACCACTGTGTAATAATATATTCGTTTACAAAATACAAAGTATAAAAAATTGTTTCTTTCGATAAATTTTAACTCGTAAGGTTGGTTTAAAAAAGTAAAATTTTTAGTGTTCAAAAAATGATACTTGTAAATAAACATCACACAATTGAAAACAATTGTGATTGCTCCGCTTGAATCGGCTGAACTCGTCATCTTGAGCCCATTTTGGAATCAGCGGTGGTCAGTTGAAACTTCGAAGGTTTCGCTTATTGCTTTAGCAATTTGCGTCTATTTGTATTCTCTCTTGGTTCTGACCTTATCTAAATTTTCTTGTGATAAAATTCTAAGTGAAAACGTTCTCAAAATTAGTAAAAAGTCGGTTGAGATTATTATGAACTCTGATGAGGAGATCCCTTCAGACGAAATTGACTCTGGCAATGAATCCAGTGGTGATGATGTTGAGTTTCCAATGGATGTTGAAAGTAATACATCAAGGGAGAAACAGAACGAAGCAGAAGAGTACCCTTTTGAAGTTTTGTCCACTGAACAAATCGTTCAGCACATGGTAGATTCGATAAAAGAAGTGAATTCCGTAATACAAGTATGTCATATATGTTCATTAAACAAGCTTGCAATTAATTCAGAAGCACATTCTCATATCTTCTGTTATTGAGCATGGGGTATGCCTTATATCAAGTTTTTATTCTAATTAGTGAAATTTCCTGAAGTAAGCTTTATTTTGGCTATTCTAAAAACGATACAATTAGTTTTCCTTATCACTTATACAGTGGTGTTTCGATGAGATCGTCAAGTGGGGATAGATGATTCATACACTATCGTTCTTATGATTCCGCAAAACTCCATCACTTCTCTTTTGAAGTTTAAGCTTGTTTTCGAAGTAATACCCACCTAGAACTTATTAGCCTGGTTTTGAATCTTTTCTGAAACGTTTCAGGTGCCGCATACTACCATTAGGATATTACTGAATCATTTTAAATGGGACAAAGAAAAATTGATGGAAAGATTCTATGATGGCGATCCTGAACTATTGTACGCCGAAGCTAGAGTCATTAATCCCTTTCGAAAACCAGTCAATGTACCAAAAAAAGTAAGTCAATTAAATTTCGTGTTTTTCCTAAATTTTCTTCTATTTTTCAAGTTATTGATTTGTCGAATAATCCACTCTTTTTTGACAAATTTTAGCCTTCTCGAAGGTCTACTGGTACTGAAGAATGTGAAATCTGCTACATGACTCTGCCGACCTCAGTAAAAATTATTTATTGCAAGATAATACCCTCGCTTAAGCATTTGATATACCGCTAGATTAATTTATTCCAGATGATGACAGGATTGGAATGTAATCATAGATTCTGTACTCATTGTTGGACTGAATATCTAACAACTAAAATTATGGAAGAAGGATTAGGTCAAACAATCTCATGTGCTGCTCATGGATGCGACATTTTAGTTGACGATGCCACTGTAATGCGTTTAGTAAAAGACTCAAAAGTTAGATTAAAGTATCAACAAATTATTACAAATAGTTTTGTACAGGTAAGTGGTATTAAAGCCATTCTTACTCGTACTTTGTTTCTTTGTGAACATTTTCGCATTTACCTAATTTTGGTTTTCAGTGTAATCGTTTACTTAGATGGTGCCCATCGCCAGACTGTAATAACGTTATCAAAGTTCAAAGTGTTGAACCTCGCCCGGTCACGTGCAAGTGTTTGCACACGTTTTGTTTCTTGTGTGGTGAAAATTGGCATGATCCAGTTAAATGCCACTTATTAAAAAAATGGATTAAAAAATGTGATGATGACTCCGAAACGTCTAATTGGATCGCTGCTAATACCAAGGTATCCACTTATTACTTTACTTTATTTCTTTACGTAATAATTTAATCGATGAAATTTATATTTATTTTAAAGGAATGTCCAAAATGTAATGTGACAATTGAAAAAGATGGAGGGTGTAATCACATGATATGTAAAAATCAGAACTGTAAAGCTGATTTTTGTTGGGTGTGTTTAGGACCATGGGAACCACATGGATCATCATGGTTAATGAAGTTTTATTCCAAAATTTTTAATAACTAACAGTTATTGGTTAATCTAACCTACAAATTTATTTCTCATCAGGTACAATTGTAACCGTTATGACGAACAAGAAGCAAAAGCTGCACGAGACGCTCAAGAAAGATCGAGATCAGCTTTACAACGATATTTATTTTATTGTAATCGGTATATGAATCATATGCAGTCTTTAAAATTCGAACACAAATTATATGCGTCAGTAAAAGGCAAAATGGAAGAAATGCAACATCACAATATGTCCTGGATAGAAGTACTTTTTCTTTTTGATCAAGCGATAAGTTTATGTAATTACATAATCTTACGCGTAATCTAATTTTTTTAAAGGTTCAATTTTTGAAAAAAGCTGTAGATATTTTGTGCCAATGCAGGCAAACACTCATGTATACCTACGTTTTCGCGTTTTATCTCAAGAAAAATAATCAATCCGTTATATTCGAAGTAAGTAATAAATTGATTAGAATTGTTATGCTTGAATATGTTTTATTGAATTCGTGTTATGTTTTAGGACAATCAAAAAGATTTAGAAAGCGCTACTGAAACATTGTCGGAGTATTTGGAACGTGATATCACTTCAGAAAATTTAGCTGATATTAAACAAAAAGTTCAGGATAAATATAGGTTGGTTGATCTAAAATTTGTGCGATTATAATTTTCACGTTACATGGCTTGAAATTTTGAATTCTTTCAGATATTGTGATAGCCGACGAAAGGTGTTGTTAGAACATGTGCACGAAGGCTATGAGAAGGATTGGTGGGTTTACACAGAATAAGAAACTGTGATCTTTACACTTTATTGACAAAAAAATAGTTAATCACCTTTTGTTATTTGTATTTAAAAAACCAAAAAAAAAAAAACGTTACCTTTAGCGTTTTCTTGGATTCATTCTGTAAATAATACTTTCTATTAATATTTAACGACGTTTTTCTCCTCTACAATAACGAATCAACATCCAAATCACTGGATCATCGCAAGAAAGATTTTGAGTACCTTTTCAAACCAATACCGTAGGTCATGTATTTCATCTTAACTTGAACACTTGTTTTTTCTTTTTACAAACATGTATGTATTTTTCTCTTTCTTTTTATAATGAACGCTTTGAGCGAAAATGTATTACCATGTCGATGCTTGATTTATTGAATTACTAGCGTGTGTAGTAAACGCTTTATCCTACTGCTGGGTTTTCTTATGATTAAAAAACGAAGAAAATATGCATGTTTTTGTATGGATAATATTTTTCATTTCGTGTTTTTTTTCTTGTATAAATGTTACTAGCGATCAGAAGCTGTTTCGCTAGCTATCATCATCCGCTAAGGATACAAGTTGAATATGAAAGTAATGTGTGAGTATTTGTGATCATTACATGTATGTATATGAATTAATTCCATTCGCGAAGTGAAAATTTCACTTGTCTGAGAGGACAACTACTAAAATATAATTCATTTCAATGCGCGGATTTGAAAAAAAATTAATTTTTATTGATATTTTATACACATATATCTTTTAAATAAATTCGTAAATTGTTTATTTTGTTTTTTATTTTTATACGATATTATGCTTATTTAAAACTCTTTGCTATAATACACTCCTGAGACCGAGAACAAACAGTTTTTACAAATTATTTAAATAATTTATTGAGCTTTAATAAAATACTGAACTATAAAAAAGTAATGACAAGATAACATTATTCTCTAGCGACGAATAAATGCTCGGGGAGATAAAAACGTTACGGTAACTTCTTGAAAATTTGTGCGATAAGGTCAGTCTTACTTAGTATTTAATCCTTCACCCTGTCGTAAATAACTGACATCAACTGAAGATAGCAGGTAAAACGAAACAACTTTGGACCAATATTTAATTAGAGTATCTATTTCTATCGGCCAATTTTACTCGATACGTACTTGCTTCTCAAGAATGTTTGAATTTTCAAAACACATAATCACGAGAATAATGTAATACGTAGTAGCAAAGAAATATAGTCATTCATATAGACCACGTTTGATGTAGCTGACTGAGATGAGTAAAAGCTCTAATAGACATGTTCAAAGCTGGGTGCATTTCTTGTAAACCCGGTTCTTCCATTAAACTCAATCCACAAATGGCTACAAATAAATTACATTATAAATAAACAGAAATTAAAGTAAGAGATGAACTCGACAAAAAAATGTTCATACCAAAGTAAGTGTGCATTGGATCCACTTCAGTGTAATGATATTTGGAAAACCCACCACGATATCTATTTTGACAGTTCATTATTGATTTTCGGTTTTCTTTCCAATTGACAAGTGCGAACGAATCGATAAGCTGATAATAAAAGTGATACTGATATAGTTCAAATATAATGAAATACCACTGGGCAGACAGTCTAGATGTATTCATTACCTTTAAAGCAGCGCCTACCCAAAATGAATAACACGAGTCGATTTCTTTATTAGGCCTACCTTGAAATCCTGACTGTTGTCTAAAAATAAGCCACCTTTGAAGAAGTTTCATCTAAAAAATCATCTTTTCGTTGACTCATCTCGTGTAACCTTATACATAAAATAATTATTTTACTTGATTATCAGTCAATGTTTTTTTCAAGTGGCCTAATAGATATAAAGCAGCAATTCCGCAAAATGATGAACCTCCATGGGATTCAAGACCCGGTTCTTGTCCAATAGCTCCGTCGTAATGCTAAACATTTATTTAAAAATTAAATCTCACTAACACCAATGAATGCTATAAATAATGGCAAACGTACTATTGAATTGATAATAAAATCTACACATTTTGAAACATCAATATAGGAGAAATCATTCAACATGTAGCAAATAGCAGCAGCACAATACACAAATCTCATATCATTATCACCGCAAACTATACTAGAAAGGAAACTGAAAAAAGAGAAAATCAATTTCCAGTCGTTAAATTAAATTTTAGCATGTCTTTTCGATTACCTTCCGTTTTCATTTTGCAAACTACGGAGAGCTTTTAGAATTGCCGGTTTATTCACTCGACTAAGATCATCACCAAGAATAACCAAAGCGCATAAACAAGAATAAGTCATCCCCAATTGCCCGGCGTTGTATTCTGATAAGTTATATTTATCACAGTCTTGAAAAATCAATGTATGAGATCCATGGAAACCACATTTGCTAACATTATCACCATCGTCGTTTTCGCCGTCTAGGTGAAACGAATTGCTTAAATGTGTCTAACTCATGTAAATTTCACACAATGCCGTACTCACCCTTTAGATTTGTTTGCAATTGATATATCCAGTCACAGATTGCAGATTTCTCCTCGGGAGTGATACTGTCAATAGCGTTTAGCATATCTAAACTAGAAACTATGAAGAATAAAATAGTTGGACTGAAACAAAAACCTCGTTTTAGAAAACCTCAATAATCAATAATAAAATAATAAAGGTATTTAATCGAATTACAAAATTACCGAATGGGTTCAAAGCTGGTAAAACTTTTGGGAGCATGTTTCAAAAATCTATGTAGAAACTTGACGTGCAAGTTAATCATTAATTTTTGAGTTTCTCCACTCATAGCTTGAAATCCGCTACAAGTATTTCAAAATAAATGCACTTATATTTTATAAAAAAGATGCATACAGCAACGCCAAGCTCATGATCATAACAACTTATAAATCTTACAAAACACAACCATTTGCGTAATACGAATTAAGCACGATAAATTAACCAAACTATCTCGTATCGTAAAAAAAATTCGCAGTTTATAAAATAATTATTAATTTAAAACAATTTTTAAACGAATAATTTAATTCTGATCAGCGGTTAGCGTTTGTTTGGGGATCCGTCATTTATTTTCCTTAGCAATTTGCTGATTATCATCTTATCAGTTTTGAGTGTTTTTTTTGTTTACTTTAGTTTCTGTGACTGCGCACCGATATGCGCATATGCGCAAATCGCAAACACTAAACAATAAAGATAGGAAAATAAAGTAGGTAGAATATTCAATTCTGGCTGTTTGATACAAAAGTAAAGTCGAAAAGTTCCAAAGTTATCTTGTATCTGTGCTGTGGAATTGTCATCTCAAGTCATGCCTTTTTCTCGAATGTATTACAGTTGTTGAGTACGTGTATCGTATATTATTTTCGGATTTCTGACTTAATTAATATCTGAAGCAATTATCAAAATGTCAGACAACGAAATGTAAGTTATACTTCTGATATTGTCAATTTTACTCATAGCGTTTAAAATGATCAACATACATTGCGATGTTTTGTTTTCCTATAACTTCATTCAAACACGTTTACTTGTCGGTTTTCGTTGATTTTCGTTATTAATGATTCTTGAAATGACTTTTATAACTCTCTGAACGAAATGTTCTCTGTAGCAGATGCGTTTTTATCTTTCAACCTGATTGAATTCATTACTGAAACGACACCGGTGACTAACTACATTTACTTTTTATCCTTACAGTGATGATACTCCCGCAGCTTTGGGAGGTGTAGCTGATATCAACGTCGCTTTACAAGAAGTCATGAAAAAAGCTTTGGCTCACGATGGAGTAGTTCGAGGTTTACACGAAGCAACAAAAGCTCTCGACAAGTGAGTTGGTTATTCGTCTACGAACAAGTTGAAAACATCCATTCCTAATCTATTTATTACGTTTAGACGACAAGCCTTATTATGCGTACTCGCCGAAAATTGTAGCGAAGCTATGTACAAGAAGTTGGTTCAAGGACTATGTAACGAACATCAAATACCTTTAATTACCGTAGACGATAACAAGAAACTTGGAGAATGGGCTGGTCTATGTAAAATTGACAACAGTGGTAAAGCTAGGAAAGTGGTTGGTTGCTCCTGTGTAGTTATCAAAGTAAGCTGGATATGAATTTTTTCACTTTGTAAGCGACATTTATCATGTAACGTCAATTTTCATTGCAGGATTGGGGTGAAGAAACACCAAGTCACGATATATTGAAAGATTATTTAAAAACATTGGGAGCTGTATAATTTTTATGTGATTTAATAAATCATTTTTTAATTTCATTGTACGTATTCATTTTTATATTTTTGGGTTGCGAAAGTTTCTGCTTAAGAAATCATGATTTCAAATAGCGTTATCTTACGTAGCTGTTTTTTGTATCACCGAATGGTTCCAAGAAAATTTGAACTGTGATATTCGAATCTTTAATTCTTGAAAAGTTGTAGTTTCATATTTGATTAAGAAAAGAACCGTGAAAAATTAATTTTGGTGTCTTGTTAATCTGAAGTCTTAATTATGAGTATTGCATAATAAGATGATGACTTGATAAAATTTTCATCAATTCAACGAACCGTTTAATATGTTTTTTTTGTCTTATTTGCTTCATGAATGAAACTATCGGCATGAACATGGGACGATGATGAAGTTCTGAAATATTTACCTATATGATCTTCGACTAATGAGTTACTTCAAACTACTGAATCGATCATAACACAAACGCACCTTTTAAATAAAAACATTCAAGATAGATAAGTTCTTAAGAGAAAAACATTTTTATTAACAAAATGTGATGTGATTTTGAGAATTTTAATAAATATGAGGTAGAAAACCTAAGCAAAACAACATTTCTACTCAAAAGTAATCAACTAAGCTTTTAATATCTATAATACTGTAAGAAATAAACATATTTTAGACTTAGTACATATGTGATGTCATTAAAAGTTAAAGGAGAAAGTGATGATACATACAATTAAGTCATGAAAAATAATGTTCTAAAATATTAATTCCGTTTGGTAAATAACGTTAATTTTTTTCTCATACAAAAATAAATAAAAAAATTACAGATTAGCTTATTACAAATATCACAGGAATCAGATCTTAATACAATTTTTACTTAATGCATTTATTGATAGCCGCTTCCACTGCATCAGGAATAGATTCATAAATAGGAACATTTTCACGTCTGGCCATATCAGCCAAATACAGACGTCCTCGATTATAGTCTTTTATAGCTTGTTGAGATAACTGTAACATGTACATTAATTAGAATATGATCTATTACGTTTTCAGATAGTTTCAAGCAGTAACATTCAATATCAAGAATTAGCAAAAATTACACTACAACTCGTTGAAATTTTCCCCACCTTATCTGAACCAATTACACATTGTTCTGGTAATTGCTGAATACAAATAACCATGTTAGCGCCAACTCCTAAGTAATACGAAGCCTGAAAAGAAAAAAAGAATGAATATTCCGAAGTTATACATTTTCAAATATTCACGAATACTTACCAAAATCATTGTAAATAAACCACGTGACGTATTACCTATTACAAATAATAACACGCTGGAATTATTAATAACAGCGAATTCGGAGAGTGATAATATTTGATTAGATCTACGTTCATTTTCTGGATTGAAAAAAGTTAGGCACGAATTCCTAAATAAACATGAAGATAGCCATATAAACTCCGGGTTTAAGTTGAATCCACTTGCATAATACTTCGATATTAATACACACCTAATAATAGGAATGGCTGTTTTCTGTCTCCAGCTCGAACACTGGTAACAATCACCCCCTAAATAAATGTCAGTAAAATGTATTCCATTGTCATTAGCATAGGTTGGTTTGTCGTCTGGTGTTGATAATGATCGGAGGAAATTCGAACAACTAGTTCTTTCTGAAACACATCCGAGCATATGATTATGAGAGTTTCATTTAAATTGCAACATTTACGTTATATAATTCATTCAAGTTCATCGAGAAATTTCGTTAAAAAACCATTCAACGAACGCCGAACGATCTCGAATACTAAATCGCGGATATTTAATTTACAATACATCAGAAGTGCACTCGAGCAACGATTAGTGTAGTAATTATTTTACATTCGTTTATCAGACACTAAAAAAAAAACTCGAGTACGGTATTTGAATCGAGTAAACAACAGATAATGCAAATTTCCCAAAACCAGAAAATAATCGTAGACTCACTGTCGATTGTCCCGTTCGAGTACTTTTTATCGCAAGTTAAATTCAACTCGGAAACAATTTTGCAAAATTGTTCGAAATTCACCTTCACGTTATGATTATTCGTTTTATTTGCATCTGGAAAAACAACAAGTGGTGAAATTTCTTTTATATTTTTTCGGAAATTTTGGTAATTTCTCAACGTACCGATTCTTTGTAAAATATTTCTTCGCAATTCCGCCGATTGACTTCTTTTTTGTGTAAGTAAACGTAAAGCTTTACAAATCTGCAAATTGATTAGTTCATTATATGAAAAATTTCTGCGTCGCCGTCATCATTTATTAGCAAACTATTTCCGATAAGCCTCAATAAACGAAATACTTACATCGTTTGAACTAATTAATCCGCTTTTTTCCGTATCAAGAGATTCAAATGCTTCTTTCATTTTCCTAGGAAAATAAAAATATTGAAACGAATCAATAAAAAGAAAAGAAACGAACGATCAATCGATAAGGAATTTCAATTAATAACAGATTACATACAAACGATTCCGAAAAGAAAATCTAATTATAAACTGTTCGACTTACATAATTCGTTGGCCATTTCTAACTTCTTCGATTTTCATGTTAGATCCACGAATAACCTAACATCATGAACGAATTGAAACAATATAAATCATAACTCCGAAAACTTCTCAATTTGGTACTTACATCAACAGCGTACATCACAGCTTCAGGTACATCAGAAAATACAGGTATCTTTCTTCTTTCGATCAATTGTCTTAGTAAAACTAAACTACTGTTTAACTCGTTATACTCGCTGAAAAATAAGAAACGTTATTTCACAAATAAACAACCTCGAAGAATGCAATTTTCACAAATGCTTACTCCACTGAAATGCTTTCCGATCCGATTATTTGACCAGGTCCTGTATAAGGTTTAACGGCGATTACGATTTTTCTACGATTTCCCAAAAAATTTGCCGTTTCGATTAAACTAACCACATTGCGAGTTTGATTATCGATGACGTAAAATAAAAGTTTCGAGTTTAGCTTAGCTTGATGTTCAGCCTCGATCATTTCCGGACGCCACTCCGATTGTTGCTAATAAAATACCTTCATATTAGATAAAAGAATATGTTGTTTCAGTTCAAATTATTAATAAAAGGTCATTTTATGCGTATCTAATCTATATTATCGGATAACTAATACGGCAATGGACAAATAATGCTATGAAAATCCATCTAACCGGATTATAATATGTGATGGCGTATTTTTCAAGAATCGGTATAGCTTCATCTTTCCTCCACGTTGTCGGATTACACGAACCACCTAGAAATATTTCTCTAGGCACGAAATCGGACATTTTTCTGATTTTTTTGATTTTAATGTGGTCATCCTTTTGCAAAAGTTTTGAGAAGTAATCGCGTCTGTATATTCTGCGCAAAAACCAAGAAAAATTACATAACATAAAATCGATTTTTTTTATTACATAAACATGGCAAAAAAACAATGAAATAGACGAAGACATACAACGCACGAAGATGAAGATAAGTTCGTGTATATTGTGCAAAAGTCGTGGTATGCGACAATATGCTTTAGCTCTACGATACAGGCTGAGGTAAGCAAAAGAACGTTTTATCTAGATGACTAAGCTTCTTGCGATTGCACGACATGATACAGAAGCCAGAGTTATTTATAGATACTTTGGTAAACGATAAATCGTTCGTACGAATTTTACGGTACAAAGATTTCAAATCATTCGGACGATGAAGATGAAATAAATTTTAAGAAATTATATCAATTAACATCTTTGTATTTTCTCGAACTAAATAAAGCGCTCGGTCAAAGAATCTTTTTCTTCAACTCAAAATAAAACGATTTGTCATTACTACAATCACCTCGCTGATGGTGATTAGAATGAAGCTATGAAAAGCAGAACTCCGTACACAATAAAATTAATTAATATCTTCGAAAAGGAAATCATAACAACGTGAAATGTACCGATAACCTTGAAAATCAGCAACCAATCATTCGGGTACCCTGCCCATTGCCCTGAGAAATATATTCTACAATATCAATACCTCTATGTAACCTATTCGATTTTTTGGAAAATTTTAATATCTATATATAGCACGATTTCTATCACGTATCAGCGAATTATATAAATCATCTAATACTTCGAAGTAACCCTTGATTCAGAATCGGCAATAATGGACATCAAGTATTAAGTAGTAGGTGGATGTACAGCTAGGTACTACTTAGGTAGGTAGAGATAGGCTCCTGGGAAGTACAGATTGTAGACGACCTGGTGTATTGACAATTTGGCCAACGATTACTGTCAAATTGATACTATGGATTTGATAATCAAATATAATAAGCAATTAAACAGCGATCTAAAGTAAAAAGAGATATTATTCATTTATCGATGATCACGTCACCGCGAGAGAATTCTATACATGAAATTTATCGCTCCTCTGTGGTTTGGTTCATAGTTCACAAAATACCAGCGCATATTTCCGGTTAAACTAGTTTAAATGCGAGATTTAATTATAACGAAGAATAGCGAGAAGGCGAAGGCAGAGGGGGAGGGGGATATCATAAGAAAGAGAAATGCCCCCGAAGTAGATACACATTATACGGTATATGTTTCGAAAAAAGTACAACATATAAAAATCGATGAAATTGGACAAATTCGAGATCTGTTTTGGTTATTTACAAAAGGTCGAACCGATACGCCAAAAGACATAACACTATGTTGGCATCTCGACCGATGATAACTTTTACGAGTAGGTAGAGGTAGAGGTACTAGGTACTATTAATAAATAGAGAGAATGCTGCGAGGCTATACGCTAATGTTTCGAACAACGGTGCGATCGAAATAAGCGGTGACTTCACTCTACAAATATATAAATTGGCCGTAGGGGTCCGTACTCCGTACTGACTTTCTCGTTCCATGAGAACGAATAAAAAAAATCGCCTCTTAATCCTCGCACATACACACACCATCGCGTATCATGACAAATATTTACCTGATACATTCCGTAAGTATTCATTTACGCGCTTAAGTTGTAAATTGCACTTGGAATATTGAAATTACGCACGACACCGCGACTAAAATTCGCGCAGAATAGGTTCGAAAAAGACCACCACATGCTTAAATTTGACAAACAAGTTTTCGTATTTTTAGTCGCCACATAAGCGTCTGAGCCTATATGAGCTACAAGGTGGTTACTAAAATTACCTACGTCATCGTTACTTCAACACTGTACGTTCGAGTATATTATTACCCCGTATTGGCAGGAAAATCACTCTTATCACCTGTTTTTTAATTGATTTTGTATTTGAAAAAATTTCTAATAGGATGGATCGCGACTTTGATGGTAATCATGTCGTTAAAAACGAAATTTTATAAATATTCATTAAAAAATGTCTTAAATACGTATGGAAATTAACTCAATGAACTTCTGAATCTGAACTACTCATTTTAATTACCAATACAAATAGATTCGGTTATACGGTTGGAATACTTTCAAAATAAAATTCAACTTGGCGACGTTGTCTACGAAATCTTGAAACAATTTTAAGGCAAATTATTGAGTACCCGTCGATATTAAGAATTTTTACAACTTGAAGTCTTATAGATTTTCCATTAATATCATAAACACGTTAATGGAACAGGATAATTCTCGAACATTTTTTAGTGTGATTTGAGATCTTCCACCTTCCACGAGAGTTGACCTATATTTCCAAATTTTTGACGTATTTTGACTCATTTGTCCAGAACTCATACGAAGTTCGAAGAGTTGAAGGACTGAAGGTAATAAGCTAAAATCATTCCAAAAAGGTAAAAAGCACATAGAATTTTTCATTTTTTTCAAATTTGATAGATTTTTTTTTATTGCAAACGTAAGAGTATCGAATTCGATAAGGTTGCTAGGAAGCAAGCTCAATTTAGCTAATAAATTGAACGTTCGTTTGATAACCATTAACTACCCTTCTCCTGACGAATGTGACGTCATTAAATGGAATTTCGTTTTCACGCGTATAATAACCTGATAAGTATTATGTAGGTAAAACACTCTACAGAAATTGGCAAATGTTAAATTTTGAGTAAAAATGGAATAAAATCTCCTCAAAGCAATGGGACATTTCTATAACGAAGAAATTTTTCAATCAAATATAAGTACGTACAAACAACTCGTAAAACATTGAATAATTCACCGTCGACCTGCGTAAAAAAACGAAAAACTTACACGTAAATCAATCAAAAAGAAGATTTACTTACAAAAGACTGAATCTATAATGTTCGATCAGAATTAATCCTCTTAAACAACACAATTCCACAAAAAGATGTCTATTCAAAAAACTCGGAAGACCGAAAACTTCGAATATAATTGTAATTTTTTATACATCTCACGATTTCTATCATCTAAAGAATTTTTAATTTTAAGCATACTTTTAAAACAATTTTTCGTTCCCAAATCATCATTTTTGTGCAAAGTGCAATGATCCCATAAACTAAAAAAAGACTTGATTCTGTGTACACCCGAAATTCGAAGACTGTTTTTTTTTGCAGGAAACACTAAACAAAAAACAATGGTACGAAAAAATCGAAAATTTGGCTTTTGGAGCATAACTACCCTTTTATGGAGCCGAAAAAGTTCAAATTTTGGATTTGGGGTTTAAATATGATTTAAAAAAAACTGCGTTTTCAAAATGTTTATAACCTAATTTTAGCACCTCCCCCCCTTTGGAACTTTTGAAATGAAAGTTTGCCTTTTGCTATAATTAAATAGAAGACGAGATATGTGATACGTTTTTGATAAAATAAAATAAATTGATTATTAATACGAATAAATAGAAAAGTGGAATGCAAATGAAAATTTCCATTTTGATTTCGAAATGGAAATTTTTATTTGCATTCCACTTTTTCCCTTTATATGAATTAATAATAGTAGAGTTGATTTTATTTTATCAAACACGTGGTATCACGTATCTCGTCTTTTATTTTTTATTTAATTATTTAAAAAAAACTATCAACACATATTGGTGTAATTACGATAATTACGTATATTTGAAGTACTTCCGATAATATCCGAAGTATTCCGAACGGGACTTGTAAAAAAAAAGTCTTCGAATTTCGGGTGTACGCAGAATCAGGTTTAAAAAAGTCGTTAGTGCTTCATAAACTTTTTTTTACTCGTGTGTTACTGTTAATAATGTGAATTTCTTCCTGTAAACATGTTTTGATTAAATGAGTAATTAGGGTAATAAATTTATAAATTCTTTCAAGATCTAAACCATCAAAATGATGGAATTATCTTAAAAATACATTTCTTTTAATACCCACAATGAAACAAAATTTTGGGAGGTTTTATTTTGACACGAAAGCTTTTAGCTTACAGCTTGGTTGCACTCAACACAAGGTGCCAAAATATTTTGAACTGACGTCGCTTTTCAATGCTGCGATGAAAAATTTTCAATAGAAAATTAAAATTTTTTTCGATATCTTATCGTACGAAGGAAAAAACTACTGAAAAATTTACAATTCGACGATTTTTTTTTTTTGCAAAATTCTTCGTGATTTTTGCACAACAATTTAAAACAGATTTGATTTTACGGTAATTATATTCCAACAAAAAACATTTCTCAAAACAATATTTGTTCGATTGTTTCAATACAAACATACTTCAAGTGGTTGAAGTCATCTGTTCGTAATAACAAAATTACTTAACATATGAAACGCAGCTGCCAATCGACGCAGGCACATGCAACACAAAATCTCAACATCGTTTCGTGTTTTAAAATACACAAACGAAATATGCATCTCCGTATTTACGAGTTTACTCAATGTTTCCATATTGATGACTAATTCTCCAAATAATAACGCTTGCGTCGTATTTAAAAAAAAGTTCACTAACAATAAAAATCTCGAAAATTTTCCAAATGATATCAAAAACCATAAAAACACCGAATAATTAAAGAGATAATGCTGAGTATGTGATTAGGTCTTTACTCGTATGTACTGTACTAAGAATTACATTTCCAAATGCATCGTCCCTTATTTGTAACCAAAATTTTTAGTCACATATTATATTTGGATGACTGGGAAATGCATCGGATGTAATTTCTTAGGTAGGTAAAGGTAATCAGGTAATCATGGTAAAAAGATGAGAGAGAAGAGGTCACAAGCGACGAATATGAAATAAGAATACCACACGATTATTTTGATGAGGATAAAGAATGTTATCTTTAGACTTCGTCATTCGAGATATGAATTATCGCATTTCCAAGCTTGCAGTCAGGTACCAATAATAAACCTACTACAATGAAGCAGTTTTATCTCTCTGATTTGAAAAGTGGATATTCCGCGACACAATCAATTTCAGTATAACTTAACAATTTAAGTTAAATACGCATCATGCCCGCGAACTACGTAGCCAAAATATAAATTAAAATACATTCTTTAAATGTAAATCACCTTCGGCATAATAATACGATTAGATAAATATCGAAGAATCAATAAATTCTTTGGCGAAAGAATCACAATCTAAATAATTATCCCTTCGAGTTGATAATAATTCATATCACTATCGCCTACAGAATGTTAATTTACATGAAATTAATAAATAACGAGATATTAAATACAATAACAACCTTTCCATCGATTTAAAATGTAAACCGATATTGTTCAGGAAACGATTCATAATCCAAGTACCACAAATAACCGTTCAAAGGATGAAATGGTATGCTATATGTAGAATCACGAGTTAAAACTCGTTTTGGTACATTGCTCGATGAAGAATTTCAAGTTCAATTATACTTAAAAATAACACAATCGCGTGGATTATTACAACTAAAACATCATATTAAATCAACGGCGACTATTTTTTTCATTAATATATTATCCAACATCACTCATTTATAGAATTTGCCCTTCGAGCGCAAAAGCCTTCATAGTTTTAATTTTAGAATTACATTAAATCTCGGCATCATCACGCGACATCGTTCATTTCCAAAGCACCAAACGATAAACACGACACGAATGGCGAAGATAACAAAGGTTGCTCAGTCACCGATGAGCAAAAATGTTTGATCATCGACACCACACGATAACGAATCGAATTCGAAATGTCGATAAGTAGTATAAGGCGAAAAAATATGTATCGAACGACGAATAACGTGACATAACTAGACGACCAACGCATACCATCATTAATTAATTTGGCAGCTCTTCAGACGCACGAGATTACAAGTCAAATATCACCGAAGATAAGTCGAGCCTCGAGCTCCTTGATATTAATCATTAAACAAAACCTATGTTTACAAACATAAACCTCTTTCGTTTTCAAACGACAAATCGGGTTTACATTTCAGCAAATCGAGAATATTATATAAGTATCGAAGGCTCCCGTCATGCACGAAATTTCGCATGTATTTGTCAACAATATTTGTACGCATCACTTTCGACCAACGAAAACGTACGTTCTAACACTTTCATCTATTTTATAAGGTCAAGGTTTAATAGTGAATGCATAAATTACACGAATTAAACCCGTTACTATACGCACACCTTTCTTTCGATCATCGTTATTTTTCATTAGCGACTGAAACGAAGCAAAGACCCCAATTTTTACTCGTCGGATAATAATTCAATTAATATTTTGTTTCTTCGAGCCGATTTATGAAAAATATTTCGGTGAAAAATTTTTCTCGATTTCCATGAATACATAAGTAGTAGAGATTTAAAAAAGATGTTTTTTTTAATATTTAAGGCACATGTATGTACCAAGTAATTTGAGTCAATTTTTAACCCATTGTACCGGTTGATCGCGTAAGCGTAACGTTACGTATTCACCAGTTCAGTCCACAACTAACTCAGCGCATGGAGAAAAGAGGGGAAGGAGCACGGTGTGACGTCAGCGTTACGCATAACGCGTTACGCTTTTTTCAGTTTGGGTGCTAGCGAAGAATTTCTCACTTAAAAAATTTTGCGGATCATGGATTGACAAATCGGAAAATTAAAAATTATGGATAAGCTTCAGCAGTGATAATGAAACATTGAAATACAGTATACATTAAGAAAATAATATCTTTTTGTGACATCATTACAACTTTCATCTATTTCTGCAATTTCCGTATAATTTTCCCAAATAATGTCATATTAAAAAAAATAATTTTTGGCATTAGGTGCGTTTGTTTTATTAAAAATGGCGAATTTTACTCATCCCTTGTACATTACATTTGAATAGAATGAAAGAAAGTACAAAGTAGATACAACTTGATATTTTACTCGTTTGCGGATTATTTTAAATTTATTCATTTATGCCATCGCAAGGATATTTAACTTGGTATTAAATTCTGTGTTCAAATACCACGACTTTCAAATGGCTCATGTTTTAATCTTCGGAAAAAATTATCATTTTGAATAATTCAAATGGTAAAAAGAAATTTCAAAGATAATCTGTATCAGTTTCGGATTTCGAAGCAATAACTATTCTTATTGTAAATTTTTTACTTTTAGTTCTCAAAATTGAGTACTACGTCACATTAGCCAGGAAAAATAGCCTTGGCGCTTCTGCCTCCTCTCCCCTCCGCTCAATTTGATCTATGAAAATTTAAGTAAAAAGTTTTACATAAACTTGTGATTAATTCGTACAGAAAAATACGTAGACATATATTAGTCATCAGATACAGAGTATTTTCGACTTTTCATGGTCGCGGCGGAAGCCTTTATCTACGTAGAATTCAACTTGACTAAACATATTCGACGCAAAAAATCACGCGAAACATTGTAACGGGAAATGACTCTTGTTTATGGTACAACACATTGGAATTATTTTTCAATTTCCTGCATCACGCGTTACAACGAAGTACGAAACTACGAACCCTGATACACGACGAAGCGAAAAAATAAACAGTCGAGAGCACCAACCTGCTATGAATTGATTTCTTCAGTTCAGTGGCGAAGATACAAAATTCCGCAAAAGTCAAATACTTCGAAGATTTTCGACCGGCGCATTTTTGAGCACATTGTAGCATTTCATGTACTGCGAAAGAAAAAAAAATTACCGAACTATAAACATAACCAAGAGAAAGAAAAATATATCGAGAGGATATAAACAATGCTACTCGTACAATGGCGCATATTTCACTAGAAATACCTATTTAATATTCTCTCATCGATTCACAATGGTACATTGAATAAACGAGTTGCACGCAACGATGACGTCATTTTCTTTTTCAACCCAGCACACGTGTAAAATTATTAAAAAGCTCGTTCACGATGCTTTTCCTAAATGAAAACTCGACGAAAATCGCACTTTGACGGGAACATACTGAATTTCCAATGGAGACGTCTCGACGTTCCCTTTTTCCCCTTCGTCGGCGTCTCGCCATTCGATAAAAACAAACCCCAAATGGTGCTCGTTAGATTTAATTTATATCGATTTCAAAATGTTAATTTTCGCTTGATTACGTTTTCTGCGCGTAGCATGTCGTAGTACTTCAATTTTTATAGTCGTCGACAATTTATCGCCGTAATTATAATCAACAGGTGGAAACGGAATTCTTTCGAGGTAGTATATTTTATCAAAATTTCATAAATAATTAACAAATAATCAGCTCGATATAAGTACACACCTAAGTAATCTTTTGAAAAAAAATGGAAACATAACTAAGAATGAATGATTATCTCTGATGGTAATTTTTTGATACAATATTTCTGATCATTTTTCACAATTTCGTCGATTTTTAAATTAACAATCACTATGAAATAATTACCTTGAACATTGGTAGGAAATATTTCCAATTGGTTAAACAAATGGGTTATCTTCTCCGCCGGCACTACACTGGCCGCAGGCCCCAAGATGGAATTCCAAGCGCATTGTACTTCTCTGTAAAAATTAAAAACTTATAAAAATAAAGCGAAGAGTATACCGTACAACTTATAGCTAAATTCAATTTGCATTTGTCTCGGGCACATTACACCCTGAATAAATGAATACATCGACACTTCATCACGGCGACAACGCACGACGCGTATTATCTTCCTACGACGCGAAATTTTTCCATAATTGTTTACTTCGTGACCGCGTAATTTTCCGCCCGTTATTTTTTTTCCTAATCTGCCCACATGATCAATTCCTTAATAGATAATTCTTACTCCTTCGTACACAAATTTGCCGCATGTTCTCGAAGGACGCGTACATGATACATCTCGTATCCTCTGTATTTTCTCGCATTCACCTAAACATCTCCGACTCGTTGCTGGCTATTTAAATATGTATTGTAAAAAAGCAAGAAAAAAATCAAAGCGTAGGCATGATTACCTATGAACGCGATCTTTCAATATAATTTATTAAGGTTAAAAATACGACACAGGAATTGGTTTCTTTTATTCAAATTATTTCAGCCATTCGATCATATAAGGAAAGTAGGTACTAGGTATGTATTTTTAATGAACGGTTTGGAAAACATCGCAAAACGCTTACGTAATCATAAAAAAGGACTCGAGTTATCGAACTAGTAAACGTATTCGATTCTAGTGATGATTCACAGGTGGAAATATTATAATGACTGGAATAATTACGATGGATATTTTTGGGCGAGAAATCAATAGAAGTAGAACCTAAAAACGCGCGATCTTGTGAATTTTAGCTGTTTCTGCGAAAAATCGTCATGAAAAATTCGCCATGTAGTCATATGTAGGTGCTTCTTTTCACGTTTAAAATAAGCAATCCATCATCGGTCGTTAACTTCTTGGTAATATGATTCCGTTGGTATTCAAATCAACAATGTATACGTTTGGAATATTTTATTTGAAAAAAAAAAACAAAATATTTATTTCGATAAAAACAATCAAATGAAACTAGATACCGAATTACCTTCTATCAGTATCAATATCATTGATTTAATTAAAATGAGAAAAAAACACCTCCTGAATGGAACCATTCAATAAGATAATTTGTAAATTTAAATAAAAATTAGCGTAATCTCGTATTATAACATTAATCGCATATATCTCATCACAGATAGATGGCAACGGAATCACTCGTCGAATAAAAATAATTTCAAAACTACTGATTTATCATTTTACGATACGAAAATACTATTTGACATCATCTGTTCGTAGCGTACGAGTTAAATAAAATACGTTTTTCAACGTCCGAATGTACGTAATTTCTCGTAGGTAATTTTTTGAATAACTTCGTAACACGTGATGATCTCACCGACAAGGCGAATAACCGTAAAACGCCAAAAAAATTAAGTGCCACATTTTATCGAGGTAATTAAAACTAATTTCAAAATGACCATTACTTACGGAATTACTCTTTTTTTTTACTCGCCAGAGAAAAATTACATAAGAGAAACCGCGAGGAAAATTACTTATGGGAAACAATTAATACAAGATGAATTACATCAAGAATATTTTTACTCGTAAATAGTTGGATACAAAGTTACCTACAAATAACTTTTAATAACGATGAGCGAATACGACACGGAATAATCTTTTAGAACGTGTTTAATTTAGAGATAAAAATATATGATGTATTCGTAATGGAATTATAGCCAGTTGAATTATCAATCGAATTGGAATAATTTTACTCTAAAATATTTTACGAATTTGTTTAATCGAATATTGTAATACTTCTTTTCGATCGAATAAACTCCTAACGAGATTTTTTTCGTTTTTTTTTTTTTATAAAAGTACTTACCTGAAAAAAATTGAACGAATTCATTTCTTGAGCTATTAATTCGAATACGCATTTGCTAGTAAATAAAAATCTTCAAAATACGTAATTCTTTCTTATAATTTAATCGCGTATGTTATCATAATCACTTTTAAAGCAAAAGGCTAAGTAATTTTCGTTACATCAACGATACCGTAAAATTGCGCGTAAGAAATAGAAATTTTTTCAAGATTTTCGTTACATTATCGTATTCTGGAAAAGATCTCAATTGCGAACGTTCTTTTAGACGAATATGTCTCAATCACAAACGTGTACTTGTTCTTCGAATTCTACGGAATTTATTTCAGTCGATTATTTCACCATTTTAAAGAATCGGGAAATATTATGGATGTTAAAAATTATGAAATACCAAAAGATCACGACTTGGAGTTCGTATACAAATGATTACGAAATAATATTAAAATATTGTAAATTTTTGCATGGCAAATGAACAATGATCCATGTTTAAATATTAACATATTTATGGTGAACATCACACGTAATATATCATTTTACCTCAGCAACGCCATCTAGGTCAGGATACCTCGACGGATGAATAAAAACGGTGAAAAATAAATTATGAATTTAAAGATATCGATCACGAAATAATGATACCATCGTTGACGTCATGGAAATACAATCTTTGTAAAATTCAATGCTGCTCCGTGCACAAAACACGCGTAATTTGAATTCTCCATGTTGATAGGTTTTTTTAAAACCTTAAATATGATTTCATTTACGTCGATAAATTACCTACATAAATTTTTAGCAAAAAATTTCAACTATTCTACAAAAAAAACCTTCTCCTTGATAATAACGGTAAACATTGAATGTTATTTTTGAGTTGTTTATTAAAGTCTTATTCATCCCATTGCTCATTTCGTCATTTCACTAATTCGAATCCACGAAATAATGAAAATTGCAGAGTGGATACGTTTTGACCATTGAATATCTTGAGTCATCGAGAAATAATACCTAGTTACCTGCTGGTGGCGGTAAATGAATAAACAAGAAATTATGTACTCCAAATAAAAGTGAATTCAATACTCATAATAGCGTCGTAAATAATTAACCTGACTGTAGTATCATCGAGGGCGTTAAATGCGTTATTATAAACCTTGTTTTTTAAACTAACAAGTAAAAAAACTGTTCCTGGTAATTAAAAAACAGATGTTGAATATTTAATTTTTAATCCAATAGCGTTAAAAATTAATAATTAAAAAATTAATAAAAGCGTACAATAATTTCATCAGGTAAGCGTTACTTTCACACGTATGCAACACCGACACATAATAACATTAACACATTGATAATGACCGCACACGCACAGTCAAATTAATTGACTCATCAACAAAAATATTCCAGGTAAACGCACATATCAATTCATGTGCGAACTGAACAAAAACATTCAATTTTCAACGATTTTGCGCATATGTTTTTTGTAAATAATAATTTTTCAAAGATATCAAAAATTATGATACAAGCGTCGCTTTTATCTCTGAATAGAAAATAGAAATGACCGTGTTTTAAAAATACAACAAGCACCAAAATTAATCGGCTCACGTTTTACGAAACAATTTATTTTCAATGACTCCTTCAATTCTTTTTTCGCATCATAGCTCAGCGTTACAAAGGTCTTTGAAAAATGTCAAAAAATTCGAACAATCACGAAATCACAATGATGAGAATTTCAAAGCCAACGTTGTTTCAAAGCTGCCGAGTAAACTAATAGAATTCTCAACGGAAGTATTTTCGACATTCCGATTAACTAAGAATTACTTCTAGTTTTAAGTAAACAAGTTCAACAATAAGTCAACAAAAACAATTCCATCCGCAATTGACTATCTTTTTAACGAAAGAATTATTTCCTTTTGGAGAGAAAAACATGTCGATGAGCACGTTCCAATATTTTCTCAATATCTCGAAAATGATAATAAAATAGCACAATCTTTCTAGCATGTATTTCAAACTATAATCGGAAATGAAACGCATTTCAAATAATTTAATAAAAACAACGAAGGAAAAATAGTTTTTGGCTCTAAAACAACTTCGCTCATTATGCAGAAGAATTAGAGCGACAATACACGATATAAGTCAAGTACGAATGTAGGAACACGATTCCATTCAGAATTTAGATATCTGCATCGCGTTAATGAAAATATTCACGTCTACCGAAGCAAATAAAAGGTACTCACAATGATTCTAAAAACAAGAAAACACCACCAAACGAAAATTAGGAAAAAATGAAAATAAAAAAATCCGATACCTGGTGATTTTGGCAGTACGTCTTGTAAGCGAGTACCTCGGTCGCCAAACTAAAGGACAACCTTCGACTGTTTCGGACAGTAAACTCGAATTTTCCGAAGGTGTACAAATTCTACCACCTGTACCCAACGAAGCGTAGTGGCTATTACAACGTCTATAATGTCTCGAGTACGTAGGTACCATAATGGATCGTTAACTCGCGACCGATTAGTCGAGTCGTTTTTAAAAATTTCTTCACACGATTTCCGAATTTCCTCTTCCGACTACGCAAATTTTGCCACAATGATAAATCTTATCACCGCTACGACGGCGACTAGTTGCTTCGCGTGGCAGACGATAATTTCATTAATAAATCGAACGTCGAAGTATCAGAATCGCACGAGGCTCGTTGACCACACTTACGCGAATTACTACAGTGATTCACTCGCGATCGCTTGAAAAGCGACCAAGTGCACAACACACGAACGCATTATACATAACACACATGTACATGATAAGGGGAGGAAACTAAACACAGTAACGTGCATTCGACGTCAAATCTCGACTCCCACCAAAATCCCTCTACTAAATTGTATTAGACGACCGGAGTCAACTACTAATCTGAAACTAAAGGCGTTAGGCGTCGTGATTATGGTACTCGTCGTTTCTGTGATCCCTGTAATTTTCGGTCATATGATCACCTGCAAAAATTAAACGATGCCGAAAAGGATACCAGCTGATATGACGTATATATTACGAGCTCACGAGCTGAAGAACCGATGTTAATTATAATGCACGTACATTACATGTTCGTAAACGGAAGATGCGAATAAATAATTTATAGATACAACGTTATATTATTCGAATTTACGTAAATTGATTATGAACAATGCGTATGTGATATCATCTGTGCGAAAATAAAACTTGACGGAATCTTGCATTTTCAGTTGAAGTATGCATTACATACGTACATTGATCAGTCATTATCCTGGATGCATTCTGCACTGTAATTTTCAGCTAAAAAAATTTATGCAGGTACTACGTACATCTACATACGTCTACGTAGTACGTACCTACGTACCTAATTACACTCGTGGTAATATTTTTACCAACTTTTATTTACTACAAGTACATCATGATATTTCAATTTTTTCCATTACACTTGAATACGCAATTTTTTCCTTTCTTGTGTTGTCAATTGATGATTAATTAAGTGACTAACAGGTAGAGGAACATTACATACATTACGTAGTACATCGTATGTTAAATGTACTACATATGTGCTATGTAGATAAAATATAAAACTCGATGTCAAAAAGAAATTTCGAAGTTATTTTTCATTTCAAAACAGACGACTTCTAAACCATACGTACACAAACTGAAAATTGAAAAAAGAAGGCAATTTCAGGAAGAATATAAATCGTGCGTTCTCTAATACGTGACCATAAATGGCTTCTATTCCGAGGTAAGCTACCTATCAAAATCGCTATCACGTCCAGTTTCCTTCATTTATATTTACTTTATAAAAACCAAACAAAATAACACCATCAATTGCTTTACAAACTTTCAAGCGACAGCAACTTCATTCAAATGTATAGCATCTTCGAAGTAGGTGGTAACGTTGGTATTTATAAGTCAAGTACTACTGTACCTCTGGTTAAATTTTTGCAAGCCATCATATCTAATTTTTGATCTGTATAATTAGTCTATGTAGTACTTTTTAATTTAATGATCAAAGCTAATGATTTGTTAAGCCACAAAAATAAATGCACCAAATGTCAAACTGTTTATTCAACATAATTGTTTATTATCTCACCGACCTCAAGTTATTTAGATTCGTAGATAATGCAACTGACCTAGAGATAAGAAAAAAATCGGATATTTAAAAAATACTCAAAAGAAAAAATTTCACGTCATCAGTACTATCAATGTTATTGGCATAAATAGAAACAATGTACCTATAACCTACATATTTAAGTGTATGTTGGAATTCAGAAACATATGAAACTATTTCATTCAACGAGATAGGTAAGCAATTAAGCATACAGAATTATTAAAAAAATGAAATTCATAATCTCACGGTCCTACGTGTTATTGCCTATGTTGTATGTTTAAACAATTAAAGGTATATCCAAGTAATCAATTGATGCAATCGCTTATCAATAAGCATTGTATCCAAAATATGCAAATACAATCATAATTATTTTAAGAAATTGAATCATCGGTAGTTCATATAAATTAAAAACTTGAGAAAAAAACATCGATAAATTTATCTTGAGTGATAAAAAAATTCTTTATAAAAATAGTACATAAAAAAGTTTGGAAACGTATTATGAATTACTTCATAAGAAGTGTAGCGAAACAATTATTTAACAAAACGTATCAATGAATGTGAAGATTTGAATTAAATTCTGTTTTATCACCGCTCACCAGTTAATAATAAATTAATATTAATTTATAGGTAAAGTCGAATCATAAGAAATGTAAAAACGTTTGCGATTGAGAAACATCGAAGTTCACAAACATAACCATATGAAAAACATAATTTTATAGAAATATCACGACATGAGAAATCTGACGAACCGAGCAATATTTCAATTTTGAAATTTCATCGCATAATTATTACGTATTTGAAAAGGCGAAGGAGGATGTTGACTTCGCTGGCATAGTACATCAAACACTAAGTACATGCTTCATACGTCGTAGGGAAAATTTTGAATGTCACTTTTTTAATTTGAACGATTTCATTAAATTAGATTACCATATGATAATTACGATAAACCACTTGGCGACTTACGCACTACTAGCTAATAAAAATTCAGTCGACAATTAATGGGAAAATCTGCTTCTTTGAAATTACCAAGAAAAAACCAGATTTCACTTCACGTGATTGTACGTCGTAACCCAAAATCAAAACCACAAAAGTAAAATACATTCTTTAATAAAATTGCTTAAAAAGTTGATCAAAGCAGTGAATTAATAATCATATGCGATCCGTTTTCAAATAATTGCCAACCTACTCATTCTCAATCTCATTAAATTATATGTAGTTCACCAAAAACCAACAAAAACATGCATGCAAAGAAATTTTGAGTCAAAAAATTGAAACGCATTTTTTAAAATTCTGCTGAAACCATCTTGATATTTTTTTCAGATTCCAGACCTACGACATGGTATTTCGTGTAGGTCGAATGGTAAAAAGCTACATGTAACCAGTCGGTTAAAAAAAAACATTGACATAAACAGCCTTGAAAAATAATGGGCTAATTTCTATCATAGTTCAGGGTTCGCCTACTTCGTTGATTGTTTGTTATTTATATGTGCCTGTTAATAATCCCCCCCTGGAGAAAAAAAGTCGAGGAATTAGTACGTATAAAAGGTTGCATGCTCCAAATGATTTCATTTTTCTCGTTGAAAATTTACCTCTAAAAACACGTCTTTTGCTTCCAAATCATCATTTTGGCGTTGTTATTCAAAAACCGATTTGCAGGTTAACTATCTTCTTCCGTAAACGATAGAAGAAATGTAATAATTTCTATTGAGAGAGTAACGGTTGACAAATAGTAAATAAATTATAGATGCAAATTCTGTTTACAATTTTTTCTCAAACATTCGCGTGGGAACCGTGATTAATCGATCTGGGCGGCTTTCATGACCTGAAATTTGCAAAATTTCGTAGGAAGAGTACAGCCTAAATTGAAGAGGTCATTTACCTGATGTCGGTCAAGATAGATTTTGCAGTTGTTTGAACTTACCAATGATTACTCCATTTCAACGAGTGAAGCGAAGATATGTGATATGAAACGTTAATCAGTTATTTTCTCGTAGTTCTTCGTGTATCGATCATTTGAAACAAATCATATATCATCGCAATTTTATGTCGGAATAGTTGATCTTTGATGAAATACGTATTACCATGTACAATGAGCTACAAGTGTACATTTTACAATTCTCGTTTTCGTTTAGAATTTCAATCATTCAGAAAGAAGTTTAATAAAAATTACGAGACGACTTCTTTTTTTCATTTTACCGTATTTGACAAAATGGAGAAATTATAACATAATTTCATTATACTTTTTTGAGACCTCAAAATACCTACCAAATAAAATAAATTTGAACAATCTTGTAAGCAACGAGCAACTTAATAAACTGGTTTACCTAGGACCTTGATAAACGAGACGATTAATCGCTGATTTTGGAAGAGAACAAGTGAAGTTTAGGAAATGCGACAGCGTTTGCGTTTCTGACATCATCATTATAATTAAACTACTACTTCACGAGATTTCTTTCCGTATTGAAAATGATTAGACAATCGATTATAATGTAGATTTTGATTATCCAATGATCGATCATACAGAAAGAAAGTTTTATACGTGAAACTTATAATACGTATGTTTTGGTATTAAACGTGCATTAAGAAAAAAAATTCCAAGAATCAAAAAATCATGGTTTGGGTTTGTAAAGTTTGCTCATATTTGAAAATTAAAATTTTAATGGAATTCATTCCTCTTCACGTTGTTCAAAGACGTGTGTAATTTCTTCGTTAGTAATTCGACAAATTATTACAAATTAAATACTTCCAAATTTTATTTTTTTATAATCATGAATCAATTTTGCAAGTGATTTTGGAATTACTAGTCATTTTGAAAGCAAGTAGATATGTAATAAATTCTAAAACAAAATAACATTATTCTTTTATCATAACCTTCCTTCATTACACGAGAAAGGTAAGTTACCAAATATCTATCGTATAATTTAGTAGTATTCGTGGTATCACGCCTAAAAATAAACGAAATGAATAAAATGTAAAACAGTAGGTACTTCATACTTCAAAAATATCTATTTACAACGTCATAAGGAAATTAATGGCTGAGGTTAAATAGGCATGAACGAATACTACGTCATTTCTCATTTTGTACAATGAGATGGTTTAGATAATTTCAGGAGAGAAAATATGGAACAAGTCAACGTGAAAAGGTCAATGTCACACATTTGTATTCGATGTGATTAAGGGCTGAAGCAAAATAGAAAGTAATCACTTCAAAAATGTCAGGTAACTAATTAAAATAAGACTACGTTCTACGTCGCGAAGATTGAAATAAAAATGTATGCAATATATTCGTCAAAGGTGTTATCGAGTATTATTTTCGTTATCAGCGGGTCATCACCTTATCACAACCCGTTCAGAAAAAATTACATCAACATACCCAGATGAGAAAATTATCTCCAAAATAATAACGAATTCGATCAATTCTTCAGTAGTCATTTTCATAAACACGAACAAAATACATAGATATAATAGAAATGTATTAAATAACCATTTGATACACAAAAAGTGAACAACAGACATTCAACTTATGAAGATCACTAGATACTAAATTACTTCAACGTGAACACCTAAGGCAAGGCATTACAAGTATATAATGTACTACAGAGATAGTAAATGACTTTATAGCTCAAATTAACGTAATGAATTACTCAAGATAAATTTTGCAAAAATTATTTTTACCATAAACATCAACATTCTTATCACAATAACGAAAAGAGAATATAAACCTTACCTTAATCGAAACTCATTTTCTGCAGGTACGACGGTGATGTTACCATAATACATGAACAATTCACATGTGTTATTAAATATAAAAATGCATTAGAAGAATTTAATTACTTAATAAATAAAGAGATTTTTAAAAAGTTTAAAACATCAAAATTCAACTGGTGTTTGCATTGGTTTACGTGCTATGTGCTGTTTACTTCAAATTCTTTTATCAAAAAAATACATACACAACGAACTAAGAACTGATTCGCTTATAGTTGTAAACTGTTTTTCATATTTTGTAATCTAGATTTTTGTATACAAGGAACGAGCGTGAACATTCAAATACACGTTTCTTTTATGATTCTGTTGGTGAAAATGTAATATACTGTAATAATTAGTAATCATACGTACCCTACCTACCTGACTGCTCGCATTTATTTCTGTAGTTTTTCAACCGCATTTATTTTATTCTTACCTGTTCAACAACTAATAATAACAATTTTAGTTCCTTATACTTATTTTATTTTTATCTTTAATTTTAACATCCAATTAAAATTATTAAAGTTCAATCAATTCATTGTAAAGAAAAAGTGCTGAATAAACTTCAACATGTTACAAGTTTAGCAGAGTTGATATTAATTTTTCAGTGATGATAATTACCTTATAAATTCATAAAAGCAATATTGTTACGATCAATTAACACTGAATCAATTGATCTACGTTTTTTTATACTTTTTTTTCGGATATTCTACCGGTGATAAATTTATTATTTTAATTGTCTGAACTTCACTATTAATTTTCTCACAATTTTTCCGAAACAGCAACTAATCAATTTTTCAATTATTATTTCTTTAAAGTTTCAATCTAGAAAAATGTTATCTGCGTCAATAATCACATCCAACTCAAATTAAAAGGAGTGGTTTGGTTCCTGGAGGGACGAGGTACAAAACTCAACTCTTTGTTTTTACCTTGACCCTTATAATCGTCCACACATAAAATCAAAGACTTGTGCGCACTAATCGGTGCTGAAACAAGGTATTTTGCGCTTAAGGCTCTTTTTTCGTGTTGTTTTTCATTTTTTCTAAAAAAAACTTGAATTGGAAGATAAAAAACCACCCGAGGGAAGCGAGAGCAAAAGTTTTTCATCCACTTGTCACAAAAATATGAAGTTTTTATCATTTTTACGAAGGTTTTCACGGTAAAATTTTCTTTCAGCCCCTGGCCCCTACCTTGGTTGCGCCATTGTACAACTGGTACATTACTTTGTTCCTCTCGACTAGGACTACTTACATACATTTTCAATATGCAAAAAAAATTGTAACACCCTGTGCTACCATTATTACCAGCGCCTACGCGGTTACAAGACAAGTATTTGTTGATACAAATATTTCTAATAGAGCTATACGACTCCTTTCAAATCACAAGTATACTATTCTTATGTCATGTCAATGAATACACTGCATTGCGTACAGTTTTGGGAAAATTTCACTGATAAAAATGTGTGCGAATTTCGCATTATTAAATCGTCTAAAAACGAGAAGTGTTTAAAAATTGAATAATTAGAACGCAAAGAAAATAGTAGTAAGAACATTTTTCATCACGCAGAAACCCATCTGTCTTCAACTATCTGTATCTAGTATCTACCTAGAAACATCGTATATTCTAAGCGTGTTTAATAATTTTGTGATTTGAATCTCGCTTAACATTGAACCAGTAACAAAAAAAAAAAAAATACCACTCATATAGAACAGCGTATATTTCCGTTATATTCGTACAAATTATATTCACTCAAAAAATTACAAGCAAAAAAGTATTGTTTATTTAACCTAGGTATATTCTGACTAGCTCATCCTTTCTCAATGTGAAACAAACGGATCACAATTCTGCGTTGAATATTCAAAGATCAAACAATACAAATTTTTTTATTTATTTGGCAATCATGTAGCATTCATTTTGAATTTGATTCGTAAATGAACAAGGCTTAGAATTATTCGCACGCATATAAAAATAAAAAATGCTCAATAGATTGTTAAATGTCGCACATTACAAAATGTACGTACAAAGTTAATGAAACAAATTTAACTACTAGTTACACACAGTATATGCTTTTCAACTAATCACGTGACTTATACATCTTTAATAATTTATTAGGTACTTGAATATCAATTTTATCATAAACAATTTTATCATAAACAATTTTCAGTTTCAACAGTTAAGGAAAGTGTAAACAATCTGAACCAAAACAAACACGGAAATACCTAAGTACAAATTGTGGATCACAAATTCAAGGATAAAATTTTCATACAATTTTTGAACATGATGACTTAAATTTTTAAATTTTTTTACGAACCTGTAGTAAGATACTTTCTATTTCGTCAAGATATTTACTCTTACTTTTCTCAAAGAAATTTCCAAGCGAAGATAATGTTCTTAAATAATGCAATGAATGCACATAAAAAAAGCTTTAATAATTTCTTAGAAATTTCTTGTTTCAAATCCGGCCCCCCACATATTATCACGAACATCACATTACATCACATATAATTTATATAAAACTAAAATAATCGTAGTTGGTAAATACGATTTGGTACTTGCTTAATTTTGGAGAAATTTATTCCTACGTTTTAAAATAAATTAGGAACTAAATTTTTGACTCCGAAAATTACATAAGTATAAAATTTGTAGTTTAGTACTAATTACATGGTAACTTTACAAATTACAATGATGAGTATGACTCCATTTTATAAATCATCATCCCACTCATCTGATTCTGGTACACTAAAAGTAATTTTTATCGCCGATAATTTTTCTAACGCTGTTCGAATAGGACTTGTAAGAGGGTTACTTTCGAGATCAACATTTTCCAACGAAGGGCTACATTCCAATTTTTCCACGTCCACATCTGCAAATTGGAAATAAAATTATTCGAAAATAGCCAATAGATATCAATACGAATATTTATTTGTCAACATTTAAAGTCAGTTTCTATCTGTAAAAACGAAAAATCTTACCGACAATGAAATTGTGACTCGCGTTTAAATAAACTAATTTTGGCATTTTATACACTGGGTAAGGAAGACTAATGAAAGAATTATGAGAAATGTCCATGTTTTCCAAATTTGACAACTCTTCCAGTTCGTTTGGTAATTTACTCATTTGATTGTGGGACAAATTCAACTCTAAAAATATACATCAAAATGTTAATACATTTTTTGAACGCACGTTTGATTATTTAAATGTTACAATCAACGGATTAGTCTAATGAAAATCTTAAGCGTAGAATTAGGTTTAATTTTTAACTATATTTTTTTCATATGTATTTCTAACGCATACAAAAACTTATTTAAAATTATTTTTGAAGACGTATTTAGTGAACGATAAAATCAAGCAGATTAGCAACTAAGTAAGCAGGGACAGATACAGAATAAAATAAAAATTATAGAAGTTTTACCTGAAATTAACGAAAAGTTGACAGCGAATTTTGGCGGTATTTTTGTAATCGAATTGCTAGATAAATTGCACCTTTTCAATTCTGTATGTCTCATCAAATGATATACCGCATCTGGTACCTGCATCAATTGACATTCTGACAGATCTGCGTGAAAAAAAAAGTTTAAATGATTTGTTAGATTTTTAAGACAAATACATCTGTTGCATAATAAATTTAAATACTAATTATGAAGATAGCAGATATTCCATATGGACAATTCGAACCTAAGAATTCTGATTCTGCTGCGGCTTCACAACGATGTACTACACGAGTGACAGCATGAGCCATCGTATTCGTATATAGTTAATAGTTATGTAATATGTACACAATACACAAATATTATCGCACACGTAATAGGAAAGAAAAAAATTGAAAATGAAACACACGTTGATCACTGAGATTTTATCTCACACGAAAATTTAGCGACAAATTTCAATCGGCTGGTAAATCGTTGTTAAAATATTTCCAAACGTTATCTAGCCGAATGAACTGAATGTACATGTACATAGACTAGCTACGTAGTAGTACGCTCTACATCTAGACTTCGCTAAAATTAACTAATTACTAGCTAACCATTTAACAAGTCAACTATTTCGCTTACTTAGTAATATAAATATTTATAAATAGAACGCTGTTTGTTGTCAATTCTGAGATTTCTCCAGGAATAACTGTTAGTACAGGCACCGTTGTTCCTCTATTAAAAACGTTTCTGGTATTTAACTTTAAAAATTTCATATTTCTTAAATGACCAGATTTGTTTTCATTTAAGCACTTACTCTTACTCTATTTTTTTTAATATTCAATTATCACACATGTAATCATATCTTTGAAGGGGAAAATTTTCACATTTGATACAATAGGCAATGCTTCTCAATATTTAATAATTATTTAATTATTAAATCATAAAGAAGAAGATTGATAAAAATGTTAAATACTTCGGTTAATGCATGATCATAATTTTAAGAATAATGTAAAAAGATAGGCAATGCGCTACCTGGTTAGATATTTACTCCAAAAATCGAGAGCAAGCAGTACCTACTTTATAAAATACAGTATAATCAATGCATTGAGTAATTAATTAAAAGTACTTAAATTACGTTATATCCAGGAAGATTCGCACCGATTTTTACTGAATATGACCTAATTTGTGGTATAACACAAAACAGTATATATAGTTATATACCTATTACCTACTTGATGTTGCATGATTCTCGTCAAGTGTGAAAGGTGATATATAAGTTATATGTATGGACACAAGTTTAAGTAAATCTAAGGAGTTGAAACATTCTCTCATGTATCGAATGAATCGAGAGCTATGTCCACCTTTTTCAAATTATAAAATACAGATTTTTTGAATTAGGTACTCCCATTTTAAACTTACTCAATATGCATATGATAACGCGATTATTCGTTTTTTTTTCTTGTTATAAAGAATACTTTTCGGCGTAAATAATATTTCATTATCGTAGTAAATTTGAAAATATATTTTTGACTTTTCGATCAAATTTTACACCTAATTGAATAGAAAACTAGAATTCAATAGTACTTAGTGCTTATACATTAATATTTATCGTGGCCGCCTAAAATAAAAAAAATTTTAACGAAGAACGAGTTACGAAGATGTATCTGATGTTAGATAACAGGTAAAAAAAATAAGAGCGGCTTACGATTATTACTTGTAGGTACAATAATTATGTAGAACATTAGGCCTACTGTGTTTCCACTTTCACCTAAATTTAATAAAATAAAATATAAGAGTAGGTATTAAAATACATCCGAGATGAATCGAACGATTCTTTGTACACTAACGTATACATAAAAAAATGTTTTTCTCGAATTTAGATGTCCTATAAAACCAAAGTAGTTACTTTTTAAAATCGATACAAATTTTCACAACATTCCATTTTTTTAAAAACATGCATCGCTTTTTTATTTAGTTCACAGATTGAGATTCGTATCCAAAAAAAAACAGAAAAATAATCTCGGTAAGTACAAAATAGGTAATTTAGATGAGTAAGTGTATCCCCTTTACCTGATACTTCATTTATACTCAGATTAAAACATAACTTTGGTGTATTTAAAAAAAAGTAGACATTAAATACAGCAAACCTGGTCCACTCGAATTTCTCCTATCAAATGTTCATAAAGAACAATTAATTCGAATTTCGAAACGTTCATCAACGATACGGATGTCGGTATCAAGTACAGATACCTAATTTATGTTACCAAATAATTATATAATTACGTATTTACTTTGTGAAATGATATAACTTGAAACGGAAAGAAAAAAACGACAAGAAATTTCTTGAAAAGATTTTAACGTCATTTTAAGAATTTTTTTGGAAATTTTCATCTTATAAAATGTTACAATTTTTTGAAAAAAGAAATGATATGTTCTCAATAAGAATACTCGATATTATTTTCGGGACAAATTTGACGAACGGTAGTTTTTCCGAAGAAGTTAGGACAAACAATTTTCGCAGAAAAGTATAATTTTCGAATTTTCGATTTGGGATTTTTACATACTGTGCGTGTTTTTCAAGGTAATTCCGCTTTGGCTGTTATCTGCACGACGTTTCAAAACGACCTTAAATCTACTTCCATATACGGATCAATAACGAACATGAGGAAGAATTTCGAATGCATACGTAAACTTATGAACGTCATGCATTTCGCGGATAGTATGTCGCATTCAACTAGCAATTATGAGAAAATTTTAAAATTTTATTTAAAATAATTTCCATTTATTTTGTTATAAAAAACAAACTTTTTCCTCTGGCTACGCTGAAAACTGATACTTTTAATAAAATGATAAACTTATAATACTAATACTCGATCCACAAAAATGTTAGGCCGAAAATTTATAGAAAAATTATGGTATCTAAGCATTTACGAATGTATTTAATTTGAGCATCGTATACGTAATGCACTACCTACTTGATGGAATTCGATAACTATTCGATTCAAAGAATATGCTCTTCAAATTTTGCTACTTAACTTCTCTTCAAACAATGCAACAGAGATGAAAAAATTGTATGGGCTATAAAACCTAGGCGCATTACTCAATCTATAGCACGCGACTGTTTCAAAGACAAACGCATATTTTGACATAAAATCGAAAACAATTTCTTACACAAAGAATCTAATAATAACTGCACATTGTTCAAACGAAGAACGAGTAAATTGTCAAAGAAGCATCGCAATATGGATTGGCAAATGAAACCATCATTCGGTTTGAAATGATTTTTAACAAATATTCTTACAAAAATTATTTCCAAATGTATTACGAGTACTAACATAACGTGGTTGCGTCTTGGCACTTGAGTGGTCTGCTGATCCAACTATACACTCAATGGGCAAATAAAGCACGAGTAAGACGTATCTACGATTTTTTTTTCTTATAGTTTTTTGTTGTATTTTTATCTCTACCTATTATTTGAGTATCCACATATTATGAGTATACAATGTAGTTTATATACGTTCAATCATCATGTAGACTAGATATCAGGTACCTGTTAGCGAATAACAATTTTTCGCAAACAATTAAACAGGAAACTAAAACTAAGTATTTCAAAAGTAGATGTAATTGAACTCGACAATTGTGAAAAGACACAAATGAAAGCGTCACCGCTATTAAAATTAATAAAAATGTTTGTAGTCACCTGAAATAACAATTTCGATTAAAAGCAAAAGTAACTGGTCAGATTTCAATGTAAATGGTACGCGCAATTCATTACCATCTCAATTGTACTTCCAAATCCGAAATAATAACCTCAATAATAAATTCCATGAAGGTAATGTACGTTTTCTTATCTAACGGATTCGTATAGCGGATCTTTGAAAATCATAACATTCTTAGAAGAAAGTGAAAATTCATGATTGTGGAAAATTGGTTTCGTATTAAATGCCGCGGCCATGCCATGAATTTATTTTTAAAAGGGAATTCGTAAGATATGGCGCAACATGTAAACGTACTTTTCAAAAATGCGAATTGCGCGTTGATAATCTTGTATGCTAAACAAGCAAGAAAAAAAAGGCAAAAAAGTCGTTATGAGTAAATAAAAAATTCCACAGAAAAATTTGTGCGTAGGAATCAGGAACATGCGTAACAACAAAATAATGAAAAAATTCATCAAAATACATTTCACGTTAGGATAGTGTTATACAAAAACATGAAAATCTGACGTAGTTTCGATTTTGCAAAATTTTTGCGAGCGGATCTTTAAAAACTGAAGTGTAACTATTTATATATGTATTGATAACTTTAATTTAGTAAATATTTCCTGTTCAGTTTAGTTTAGTTTAGTTTAAATTAAACACAAAGGTATTTCAAAATTCCACATTTTTCCATTGGAATAAACCAATTAGAATCAAAAAAAGTCAGTAGGTCAACTTTACTTTAGTTTTGCAAATTGAAATAATCAATTTCGTAATCAAAATAGTACCTTACCTACTTTCTACTATAAGACAAGTAGGTTTTTTAAAATCAACACAGAAATAAAGCAAATATTCTTAGAAAAATTGCATCTTCTGTGAAGGCTCTGAAGTTCCAAATGAATTGACAATACATATGAGTAAGAACAATAGAAAAATTCGACGTAACTCGTGCATAATTATGTTCCCTGATAACTTTTCGTCACTCAAAGATCTTATCAAGTAGATACAAATAATCAATCAAGAAAAATAAGAAATATTGAAAAACTACCGATACAAATGTATCTTTTTTGTTTATTTGCAAGAAAACTGGATTTTTTGCGATCAATAAAAACATGTGCGTTGTTAACATGTGGCAACGAGTGATTTCGGAATAACGATCTCAATTATCTGAAATACCTCTGAGTAGGCGTTTTGTTGAAAGAAATACCTTTGTTTGACCATCTACTGTTGAGTACATTTTGAGCATGCACCAACATATGTAGAGTATGTATTTAAGTACATGATTTTGTGTAATTCAAAGTATTTCTTATTGAAATTTAAAAACACGAAGTTGAAAATACCATGTTACTTTTCGCAAACACGATTACTAAATTTATCGATCAAGTGATGGTTTCCAAATTGCAAGCGTGTTTATTAGTAAAATTGAAAATCCTCACCAAGATTACAATTTTCTTGAGCATCGTTACATCTTCCAACAACTCGAATAATTGCCCTTCCCGCTAATCTAGTACATATCATCATCGCTGGCGGTATTGTGGGCTCATTATTCGCTTGATTGGTGATATCAGCACCAAATTCTGAAGGTGGTCTCATGATGTGAAACGAGAAAATTGAATAATACGCAATCGATAAAAAATTCAAAACAGAGCTAACATTCGCGAAATTCTCTGATCTCAGTCACAAACACCAGTTGAATAAAACGTTGCTTAACCGCGTTATTGTTTATATAATCAGCTGTATTGTCCCACTACTGGGGATTTGATCTGAAGAAAGAAAGACGCGTAAGAGAGATGGTGCGCCTGCGTAAGAAGTGTTAGTCTGCCGTAGAATAGATCGAGGTCATGGGGAAACATAAAGAAAAGCTTGAAAGTCCTCACACTTTCCGGAAGAGAACAATACACGCATGGTTTTTTTCGTAAATCCAAATCATCCAACGCAGAAATTCTCTTTCTAAGCTTTGGTAGCTAGAGCTACGTAAGATCGTTTGCGACGCAATTTATTATTTACGAATTTTGTTGAATTACGCAGTTTGTTTAAATTTACTACGCATCAGCAACACTTAAATTTATCTAAAAACTAATTACGTGCATACTGCATACATCTAATGTGTGTAAATTTGTCGTCATATGTGTCTATCCATTAACGTGATCGGCGAACTTTAATCGTGGTAAAATTAGGAATAACTACAACAATAGATTTCGCTTTCAATAAATCGAATATATGCAAATAAATGTAAATCAATAAATTGTTGGTCGTCGAGTCAATTTGAACAAAATGCATCACTAGATCCTTGGCATGAGTACAGAGTGAAATGGGTTTCACAAAACAGAGTTTGGGTTATGTTCAGTTCTACAGTCTTCAATTGCATGAACATCGAGCATTACTTACCGATAGTTCATTTGATGATTCGAAAGGACATTCGTAATTTTTTTCATTTTTTAATGAAAAATTAACGCGCCGAAAAATACACAATGTATATTTCGATCTACTCATTTCTTATTTCATGCAACTCTATCCCATAACTAAAACGAAATGACAGCATGGGTAAGGTACCTTGCTCACCATGGATATTACTCATTAGACCTATTTCATTTTGAGTACGTTTATCAAGCAAAAAACTACGGCGACAATGTCGCTGAAACCCTTTTTATTTCAGTTTTGACATTCAAGGTGAATGACTGAACGTTCATTCGACAATGAAGAAAAGTAATTTATCATCAAAATAAAAGTATAACCATAAATAGAACATAAGTATAGTATTGAAATGACGTTGCATTCGAGGAAGGGTATGAGCGTGTAACCGCGAGGTTAATGTTTTTTGGAAAATGTCCATGTTTTTGTTCGAAACGTGTGTCCAGGAAGAAAGCATGTCAGAACTTTGGCAAGAAGCGACTTTCGTTATTACGTACTTTGACCAGCTATACAACGCATTAAATCTATATTTAGATAAAATTTTTCCGTTTCGCGAGAATTGTGAAAATTAACAAAACTTTACACGTTATTAGCCAAATTTTTAAAACAAGACAAAATAAAAGACAGCATCTTCATTTTTCTTTACTTTAAAGTAAATTTTTCAGAATTCAATACATCACAAAACAAGTTATACTTGCTCAATCTTCTTTCAACATGTAAAAAGAGGGTAAATAAGTAATGTATCTTTTTTGCATAATGAAACAATATAAAGTACATGAAGAAAATTCAGGTATATGTATATTTTAAAATAGGTATGTATGATGCTTTCATAATCTTAGTACACAGATTTGAAGGAAATAACCAAATGTTAACTAAATTCATCAACTTTTTCCTATATGGTACAACATTTAAACACGATAAACAACTATCAACAATTTTCACTACAAATGTGGGTGAAATTGAAATCACAGTAAGCTACTATAAATACATATATCACAATAAAATTCTTAATAAAATATAGATATAAAAAACATATTATGTTTAGATATTTTCAGAGAGAAGTTCCTTTTATTAATTGACAAATAATTTAATTAATCTCGTTGAAACATAAACATAAAAATAATGATAGATGGTTGTGGAAATATTAGAAACATCTTGTATAAATGATATCTAATGTACACGTAACATTACAGTACTTGACTACTTACTGAAGAAAAGAAACTATTTCATTTTTCTCATTTTTGTACTTTTTGTCAAAATATCAATTCTATAAGTGTTAGTAGTAAAGATACCTTATAAATAATGCATGCTGTTTTAAACACGCAACCATTGAAATAATTTCATACCAATTTGATCAGCGCCTAATCGATTCTATGTACCACTACCAATTTTAAAAGTGTTGGAAAAAAATACGACCTGTCATATCTCATTTCATGAAGCAAACGTTATTAAGGTCAATCGAGGTAATTGCGAACAATTTTTGACAAGTAATTTTCTTACGTTTTCGAGTGATAACTAATAGATTCTTATTAAGAAATTTTCTTCAATCATCTTGCCAACGTCCAAAAGTAGATGATTGAAGGAATCAATTCATGTATCTAAGAACTATAGACCTTTGTGCCATAAATCTATTCAAAATGGCAACGTGTTCTGAATTGCCCTTTTCTTGTTCGCCTTTAGCCCCCCAAAACAGGGTAATTGCGAACACTTCCATCAATTAGGTAGAATATTTTCTACATTAATTTTAATTTTAGTATAGATTTAATAGCTTATTCGTTATTATCCTTTGTTCGCAGTCACGCCGATTGACCTTACCTACTTATAATTTATTTAGACTTTCTCACACTAAGGATATCTAAAAAACGAATTACGAACTTTTCATCTACAAAAATACTAACTAAAAATGTCAACGTTTGTTAAGTTTACATAAAATCAAATAAAACAAGAAAAAAAAGACGAACAAAGAAAACAAAAAAATGGAAGATAATTTTAGGAACAATGTACATCATGATGCGCAATTTTATAAATATTGGCACACTTCTGAGGCCTGAGGGGTTGATGACACTTGATAGATTTACGCACTAATCGTTAAAACTTGAAACGGATAATTAGCGATTTCTTGTATCGTTTAACATTGCATTAAAGAATATAAAAATTATCATTAAAAGGAAACAATAAGTTATGTATACGTAAAAGGGTTGCTAATTTGTCTTTTTTGACTTTAAAATTGACATTTTAAACTTATCTACTGCAAATGAAGCAAAGAAACTGTCAATGTTTCAAAAAGGTAGAATAATTTTCAAATATTTTTACGGTGAATTTGTTGAAAATATTTCATAATTTCAATACAACTTCCAACATTCAAATAAACTATCTGAAATTTAAGCAGTTGAGGCGAAAAAAAATTCGATAAATACCCAAATAAATCAATAAAATTACAAATAAAATAATAACGAAGGAACCACGCAAAACCATTGTCAACGAAACGTATGTTTGGTAATTGTTCATGATAAATATTAAAGTTATTCATAATAACTATGCAATAAATCCATCCAACTTATTCAACTAGAATAATATCACCCATCTCTTAAAATTGAAGAACAATTAATAAAACGCGGTTTGAATAGAAATAAGATGAAATGGAATGAATACTGAAATAAAAATGAGCATAAAATATTGCTTCCAAAACAATTTCCAACAGCCTTTTTACTTTTTCTACAGCACAGCTTAAAACGTATAAATACTTCACGAAAATCTTTGGTAATAATATTCACGAAACCTACCCCTACTCATTTTTCCTTCTGGGTAAATACTTTTTAAAATTACGGCGGTGTTCTTGACGCGTCCTGTGAATCTTGTAAACCAGAACAGCAATGCAGTAGTAAATTAGTTAACGCTTGCAAACGATCTTCTGATTTTGCGATAAGTAGTATTAATTTTGCAGTTTCATGATCATTCTCCGTAGTTTTTTTCTTCTCTTGTAATTCTTTGTAGGTTTCATTTTCCCCATCGATGGCGATCTTTATTTTTGCAATCTGAAAAACATGAATTACATTTAGAAAAATAAATATAGAGCAGACTAAATGAAATAAATTCTACCATTTCATTGATTCGGGATTCTCTTTTTTCCGGAGTCAAATCCATACACAATTTTTTACCGCTATTTTTAATGGATTCCAAAAACTGTTCATTTTTCGGTATGTTCAATAAATATTGAAGAGCTTTTTCCAACTCGTCATGTTCTTCTTCGTCTTCAAATAGTTTTAAATCACCAACATGAACAGAGGACTAAAACCAAATACATTTGTAATGAATATTCAAACAAAAAGTAATTAAAGAGATAAAAATCGTCGTTACTTTTCGACTAGGGCTTGGGGAATGATTGGGAGTTTGAGGTAAGCTGTGAGCTTGATTTAACGATATTTCAGCACCGCTTGGAGGAGTTAAACTGGATGCAGATCCAGATCTTCGTATACCTTTGACATTAGCTAAAAACGAACTGATCTTGTTTTTACTGATAATCGGTGTCTGTAACAAAGTAGTAAATATCACGATAAACGCCAATTAATTACTAGTTATTTTTTGAAAAACCCATTTACTCCGTTATCCGGAGCAGTAGTGATGATCTCCGGGTTGATATTAATGGCTTGAGAAGCTACTTCAATACAGTCGTCGTCTAGCAACGAAGGATCCGTTGTGGTGACACGACATTCAGAAGTTTTTTCACATTTTGTTACGCATTTTTTGTGACATATTAAATGACACTTGGAACATTGTGAGGCTTCTTTCAACCAAATCTACAAGAAACATATCGCAATAAAATAACTGTAAAAATTGCAGCTTCGCGCATTTCTTTCTACCTTTTTCTGACAAAATTCGCATTTAGTTTGTTTATTGGTGATAATTTTTTCGAATTCGTGTACGCTCAATATCAATTCAGAATCGATGTCTGATAGACTAGCAGTAGTTTCTAAGAGTATCGGTGACTGTTTAGTAGATTTCGTAGGTGATAAAGAAACCGGAGTGCTTTCGTTCGATGATAAACCAGGCGATAGCATATGAGAAGATCCGAATTTAATTCCAACTGTGATATCGCCAAAGCATAGGTTATGATTGAACCCCGGATGAGTAGAAAGTGATTGATATGCATGATTCCTGAATATCGAAAAAAAAATCAAACAAGTTTTAATAAACTTTACGTTTTTAAAGTTAAATTTGTATAGATTACGAAATTTCAAAATATTGAAGTACCTAGGATTGCCCGGTGGGCTTAAATGAAATATTCGTCGCTTTTTACCAATTCCCGGTGATATTAAATTAATAAGAGGTACGCTTATATAACCAATCACATTTTCAACAAATTGTCCATCCCCTAAATGATTCCATACTAGTATATTCATGTACCTAGTAGACGGCCCTAGGTTGAACTTAAAATGCTCATTGAAGGAGATCAGCTGTAAAATAAAATATAAGTACTTGTAGAAATTAAAAATGCAATTAACATAATTCTAGTTCAACAATTTTACCTCGGAATAAGGAACTTTTTTTGTCTGCTGTATATTTAATTCTTCATTTTCGCATTGATTAATATTATCAGCACTCAACTTATGGGAAGTAGAACCACCATCGGCGAAAGATTTTCTGCGAATAATATCATCTGAAACATAATAAAAAATTAAATCAAATTAAATTACGATTGAAAAAAAAATTGAATTATTTTATCAACTCACCCATATTACAAGTGTCATCTAATCCTGTCATAGATTTCAAACGTTGCCTCAAACCGTCCTGATGTTTGTCATACCAAATGGAGCCAGTTGATAATTTACGATTTTCAGCATTATTTACGTCCTAGAAAGATAATATCGTTAATAAATTTTCATTGAAGCTTATCATATTGATATGCTAAGCGTAATGGGTAAAATATCAAAAATTTGCTCGATAATATAGAAGTAGTGTCAAATGTGCTTACTTTATTTGATCTTCTAAAAATTTGGAGAATGTACATTTGGTTATTAGTGGACTGCACATCTTCAATCCACGGACTATTATCTAGATAGGCATAAAATTAAATTAGAAAATATCCCGTAACTGATAAGTAACAACTAATTAATTTTAAAATAAATAATCATTAAATTGCTTATCAACCTACCCATTATTATAGTACATGAAATATTGCCTTCTTGTTTTGCTATTCTTGACACCGTTAGTATTGTAACTTGCAACTTTCCGTTTGGTATACTTTCGTTGATGTTATCTTTAAAATTACTTAGATTATGAGTAGGTAAAAACGGCTTTGAGCGAATTTTATAATAAGGCATAACAAATTTTCTATTAATTCTTCTACGCAACTGAAAAATAAATAACAGTTTTTAAACGATTAAACGATTTCTTTACTACAAATACAATTGAAAATAATTCTCACTTGAATTCCGATAATCCTATTCAATTGTGGTACACTATGTCCTTCTAATTTAGATTCTACTGTTAATTCCAGTTCGGGCGGATTAATAAAGCTCATGCACCAATAAGTGTACGGAATACGAGTAAACTCCACTCGAACTCTACCTACACATTTGACAACTACAACGCCAAGCATCGTTAGACAAAAACTTACATTTGTAAAATTTACTATGAGAAGAATTTTCACCTTTCACAGAAACGAAAGCAGCATTCGAGTTAAATTTCATAACAGCATCAATTGCCATGTAGAATCCGCCGACATAGCTGATGTCAAATTCAAAAACGAAGTTGTTCAGAGTACTAAATTCTTTCTGAACGTCAAATTTTTGTAATGAAACGCAACTAATCGTAGGCGACTCACTTCCTAATTCCACATCGTGGATCTACAAAATGTGTTTTCCAAAATAAAAAAAAACACGGTAATCCAATGATACGATATCGATAGGACTAGTTACTACCTTCAAACTACTGAAGATTCTTCCTAAAGACGTGTTAGTCAGAAGTTCTGTAAGTTCTGAATTAATTCTATCAGCAATTGAAGTCAAAGTATTGACATCGTATCGATTTTCGCGAAACCAAAATTGCAAAAGTAAGTTCAACAAAACGGTGCCTTCTGATGTGTTTTCTCCTAGTTTTTCTGAAATTAACTACAAATCATTGATTATAAAAAAATGATCATATAAATATTCAAGTGAATCAAAATAAACAGATTGAATGAATAAAAAAATCATTACCTCAAGTAATTGCTGAGGAAAAGTGTAGCCATCGATAGATGGAGTACTCGTAAGATTATGATGGGTAGTTGTGTTTCGGAAAAATAAGAAATAAATAATTATAATTTCAATTATTAAAAAAAGAGCCGCTCCACATAGAAATGCGGTTATTAAAGAACCGGATAACCAAAGTAAATTAATCATTTTTGATTAAGTATAAGAAGCCTTAAAGGAACCATATCATCAACGAATAGACATTCTTGATTTCGTCTAGAATAAATCACATAGCTCATGAACCGAATTCATAAATATGAAATTATCACATGCAAAAACACATCTTAATAATTGAATATATTTCAATTAAAAATTTGATAGATCTTGACGATTGCAGTCCACTGACGCAGATCTTATCAGGTTTGATGCCCGAGACAAGATGATAACACAAAAATTAAACGTTTTAACTGCGTTTTATACTGTAAGCAAAATTTTGAAATTCTATGCAAGACAAAACTGTAAAGAACGACTATGTCACGCAGGATCCCACGAACCACAGATGTTTCAATCAATTTTTTTTTTAATAAAAGACGTGAATTTATTATTTCTTTGGTTGAGGATGAGGACTGAGGTTTTATTTAGTTTATTTAACCGATTTGTGGGAAGAATTTTTTACAGGTGGCATGTTCAATTTTTTCCCTTCACAACCAGATAAAACCCACATTATTTTGACATTTTAAATTAAGAAAGCAGAAATGGAGTGGACATTTTCAAGTTTTCATGCTCTGATTTGAATTCACAGAATTGCTGCACAGCATAAGTAATTGTTCAAAATTCGGAAAATTATTACAAGATGCGCTATAAATCAGAAAAAGAAAATCCAACATAAAAATGAGACACATTCATTATCGCACACAAGTAAGCGGGGGAGTATAATCTTTATGTTATTATTGTCATCAGGGATAATTCATTCCTAATTGTCTTGCACTTGATGTTGGAGTACACTACAAGTTTTAATTTGATACCACGTTATTTTTGTTTGTAGTTGTACTTCGTAAGTTCATTCTGTTCGAGAAAAGATTTAATGTTATTGGCAGCATTAAATCTTTTCTACAAGTTGACAATAATTTATTAAACTCGATGCAGTTGCAGTCTGAAAATGAAATGAAAATTAACTTTTCACGCAGTACTTTTATTTATGTACCTATATTATAGGTACGTAGTACCCATACTTACACTTCATACTTCATTACCTCACTGCGATACATACCTGACTAGTTGTTTTTTGTTTGAATATTATAGTATGGTAGGTATTTATATTTGTCAATTGTTTCTTTAGGAAACGGAAGAATTTCACGATCGTTGAAATTTTGACTACGTGTACGCCATAAGAAATTTGTCACTTGAATACAAAGCTTCCCTAAATAAAAATTTTACTTCGTAAACTTTACCTATTATTTCACCGCTCAAAATTCGATGAATTTCTTTTCAAATACGAAATAAGTTTTCATTTCTTCAACGAAAAAATGAAATGGTTAGAAAATTTCAATTCGATTTACAATGATGAATATTTATTTTTTTTTTATAAATAATTGTCATGTAGGTAGAGGTACCCAATTCCTAGCAATATTCTGAATTTATCAAACGAAAGAATTTGCGCAAACGATGTTCATATGTCTATTGTCAATGTACCATGTACCTCTGATTACCAGGTAATACAACTTACCTACCTATACCTAATACATGCAACATACTTCTTTGCCTTTTACATAATACATACTACATCAATGTTGTACATATACATACTACATGTATGTGATAGGTTTGGTACATAAACATACTATATAGTACGTCTACATACTACACGCTAAATAGTACATATGTAGTATGTGCATTACATACATTACATGTACGTTACGTATATCTAGTCATCTACATACTTGAGACTTTTACACTCAGTAATGCAAGTTTATGGGGGTAACTAACTGCATCTAGATTCTGCGCTCTATTCTTTCACGTGTTAAAGTACTACGTTGACTATAGTACATTTTAGAATCAGTAAGTTTTGAGTACATCTATCGTCGAATTGTGTGTAAGTATTTTTTTTTCGGTAGCGAGTTAAATTCACGACGATCGCGCCAATTTATGTGTTTCACATATTTTCGTTCTCATCACATCAGGTAATTTTATGATTTTTTTTCCGTAGAGAAACATTAGATAAAGTAAAAGACTAATTGTGCACATGTATGGGCATTACATGTTTATTTTGAGTGCACATACATACTATTTGATTCATGCATAATAGTGTTAATTAAAAAATATAAATCGAATTTTTGATAAAACGACATTTTACGGCATAATTTGATTTTGAATAATCATATGCATTCACTCCCATTTAAAAAAAATTAATCACCATAGCGTTGTCTTAACGAATTATTTATTAGGCACTGATAATTGATATCAAATGAATTGCTCATAAAGCCGGCATGACGTTAACTTGTGTAGCCATAATCTGTTTTTTTTTTTAATGATTAGAAACATTTACAAAAGTATTTGAAACAGTGTTTCAATTATCTCAATAGCTAGCATAAGTTTCAAATGGAATTCTGTTCATCATCAACTGTCAGTGTGCTTTAACTTGTGTACTTTTTTCGTGAACTTATTTTCAAGTTTTATTCTGTAAATACATCCTACTTATTAATTTAATAAGTTTTCAAACAAAAAACGACAAGTCGTTTACTTCCAATGTTAAATTATTCAAATTAAAAAAAATTTAGTGATTTCCGAAAAATTTTGTTGTGCTTGTCGTGCACTAATACCAAGTGATAGTTCGCATCATATGGTACCTATCCACGTATATGAATGTATTGTAGGTATATTGTTTATGTAAGTATAATTATAGTCATTACCTAATTCTGTCCTTTTAGCTTTACTCTTTTTAATAAATGTTGTACTCGAACTTGAGATTGTTTTCTCATGAATGATGTTTGCTGTAGACTTTTACAACTTCTTACTTTATTTCTCTAAGTAAACCTTGCTGCTTTCTGCAACGTGAACTTAAAAAATTAATTATTTGTTCCCTTTCGAGCGATATATCACAGCAAATCTGAATTTGTTTTTCGTTGGACTTTTGGCCGTATTTCCTGCAACAGGAATGTCGGTTTAAAGGAAGCAAAAGAAATAATTCATTTTCTCCGGTTGGCGTGGAAAGGCGTGAGTAGAGTAGAAGCATGCTGTGTGGTACTGTGTAAGTATGCATAGATGAGAAAAAAAGTCTTTTTGGTTTCACCTGTTGTTTCATTCGAAAATAAGGTTTTCTTGCCGGGATAAAATCTGCTCGTAATTTTTTGCTGAGGTAAAACTCTGAAATTTAGATCGCAGGATTACCTTTTTGCGTACCTAATAAGTTCCGGTTTGAAAATTTTTCTTTTCTATAATCTTGGCAGCTATACCATTGAAAACTCTCGTTCTTAAATTTCACAAGGAAAAAACCGTTGGTACGTTTTAGCAATATAAATAGATATGTTATTCTTTACTATATAAGCTTTGTGAAAACAATATCCAACTTAGTCTTTAATTAATTTAGTCGGTATAATAATTATTCCAAAATGTATAAAGTTTGAATATTTTTACTCGCTTTACCGCGTTCATGTTCAGCAGGTAGCTCGTTTAGATACTGTCTGAAATAAAAAAAAAAGTTGATGAAGTGAAGAAAAATAGATAAATAAAAGGAAAAAATGATGTGACGTTATAGTTACCCCATTTTTCAATAGTAAAATAATTCCGTTTCACAAATCTTGCGTATTCATTAATTCATCGCGTGGCTCCGAAATGTAGTATCTACTTAATTCTTGCTATTCTTCGAACTTGACAGAGGTAGGGTAGGTGGTAGACGAAAAAAACGTTTATAGATGAATATTTCACAATGTCTCTGAAAAATACTTCTTTACGATAAGTCAGAAAACTAGTTTGCACCATTCCTTCAAGGAGTTTTCACGGTATTTGCGGTGTTTACCCATAAATTCTAAGAGAGTAAGGATGAAAAACATTTCGAGGATTTATTATATCTTGCAAATATAATTTTCAATTTATTCAGTATATGCATTCGAACTTATGCCTTGATGGCAATTACATACATACTTACTAGGTACTTAACAACCTACTTATCTACGTAAATGTCTTACCGTAATAATAGCCAATGAAAAATTGTAGTTTCTCTTCCCCAACTCGACCACCTTTTCTGTTTATACTTGCTTTCAATGAGATAGTTGTGACACTATTTTCGTGCGTCGTAATTAGATTAGAGAGATTCGCCGGACAGATTAGATACATAATACGATAACAGATGTAATGCTTTTCACCGTAGCACGCTCTTCATAACTATTTGTTTAATTTCGACAATATGAAAATTTTTAATTGAAAGTCGAATGTGAAATATTAGAAATAATACCTTCATATTTTATATGTTATGTGTTAATCATTAAAAAAACAAAGACTAAAACTAGACTGTATGATAAAAAGATATCAGTAATCCTACTTCTTTCATATCCACAGAATGAAAACATTCATACAGAAACAAATGAAAAGTAACAATAGCTATTTATACATAGATGTAAGTTGAACCTAATTCATTTTCAAAAAAATCTATCAAGTAGAATTTGATAAACATCAAAATAAATAAATGACGCTTGACCATCCGCGAAGCGCGGAAGAACGCAAACAATTTAAAGTGCATCGAAATCCTTCCCCTTGATGAAGAAAATTTAGTTACGCATACTTTAACGTTATTATACACACTAACAATAATAATTGATCGGCTGGAATTTCAGAATATCGGTACGCGTTGGTGGTACCAAGTTTTGGGTAGGTAAGCATTATTTCAGGCAGGTTTGCGTTTAGGTGGTACTGATTGAGGTCGTAAATGTTTTATGTTTTGGATCTAAATACAAAGCTCTTTTTGAAATGGGGGTTGACCGCTTACGAAATAGTCGGTACTCGCATTCCCTTTTTTAATTTCCAAACACAAATCGTTTATTCCGTCTTTCAAACGTTTTCGGTGTTTTACACGTAGGTATCACAAACATAAAGAAAATCTGTCTACGGTGGTATTCGATAAATTTTTTCATAATGTAATAATTGTAAGAAAAAATTTCCTATCAGAGTTGAATGAAATATGTGTAAATTTCGGTTAGCCAAATCCTGAGAGAGCTACTGTAATTAAGAAGAGTATATTTAATCGAATTACTTACACGGAACATGTTAGCTTTGAAATTTATGTGCCAAGTTTTTCACAAGCTGACAAATATTATGCCAAAAACTTTTTACCGAAAAGGCACCCTTATTACATATACTTTGTTACTTACATGAAAAACTTTAAAATGAAAATTAGAATTCAAAGGTAACGCTTTTCATGTTTGGTTGAACATCATACCATCTTAAACGACGACCGTTCTCTTCGTCCAAATTATCTGTATTTTGAGTTCACTAGACAAGAGTACCTAGTGTAACTACACATAACTAATTAACTACCTATACCTATGGTATTCATTTTTGGCTTAATTCTGTATGGTTAGGTACATATTTGCATTGTCTTTTATCAATAATATTCACGCAACATCTTGTATGAAACGGCTGATTTCATGAAATATATGGTTTCTTTACCTTTGGCAACGAGGCTGTAATTTTGAATTTCATGTTTGCAAATTGAATAAATTGGTAAATAGGCAAAAGGTACATTATCTATGGTTGAGAATTAAATAATTTAAATATTTATTTCATTTATTATGAATTAAATATACCTGCTATAGGTAGTTATGTGCTCACCTTATTATTTTTAGTACCTATTGTCCAAGAAAGTAAAGAATGAGTTACAAGTTACCAAAGAAAATATCTTGATTGCGAGGTTACAACGATGATCAGCGTTCTCGACGAGTCTACTAATGAATTTGCTCCTCTACATTATATGCAAATGCTCGCATCAACTTTTTTGCACTCGCTGTCCATGAAAATTAAATTTTTCGTCTATGAGTATTTTTTTTCTGCATCAAATATCTGAACTTCCGAAGTCGAAATCACTTCCTTAATAAATATTTTGATAATCGTTGAATTTTACGTTTATTCGATTCCTGCTCATCAGTATCATGTTGAAAAGCGTACAATCTCGTTATTGAAGTTTTAAGGATAGTGAAACTCCGCCAAACTCTCGACAGTTTAAAGTAGAAGACTCGCGCTTTATGAGTATTATTATTAAAATTCGTCGGCAAAGATTTTCAACAACTTCATTAATAATCACAAGCGTTTAATAAACGTCACGTTTTCGCTTTGCTAAGTGGAAACATGAACTTAATATATGCAATTATGATAATTAAAGAATACAAGGGTTATTGAGGTTTTGGGTTGGGTTTGAAATACTATTTAAGATCCGCAGTCTCATTTTATGCGTAATTTTTAAAAAGCTTTTACAATTGGGTCCAAAAAACTTTTCAAGCACAAAGAAATGCCAAGTTGAAAAAAGGAATTAACAAAAAATGAAAACTGAAATAGGATAAAAACAATGATCTTTGTCTACATTTTTATAAACGAAGTTTTGCGGTAAAAAAGTAAAAAAATGTTGAATATTTGTATGCTTTTGTATGTGCTGGAAAATTCTTTCGTAGATTTCGTAGAAGCGAATTTTTCAATGAGTAGATCTAGATAAGGTAAGTAAAGCGTTTCGTGGTACGTAGCGCACTTTATTTTCAGAATTTTAAAGAACACCGATAAAAACTTTTTTTTTCATTATTGCAATGTGTGTTCGAGGTGATAATTCAAATTTCTAACAAAAGTAAAAAGGTAAATAACTATTAATTATTATAAAATTTAGTTCGATGACATTTGCAAGAAAATCGCAAGAATGCTGATAAAACTCACTAGAATTGAAATTTAAAGATTTGAACCCATCAAGAAGTCAAGATATTCGTTAATTGCGTAGGTACCAAATATTTTCAGCTAGGAGCTACACATATTAGCAGAACGTTAAAATTAAATAGACTTTACTGAGGAAAAATTTACAAGAGTGAGAATTAGGTGAAACAGCGGCGTTTTTAAACTATATTCTACGCTACGTGGCATTACACACACATCTAGACCTAACTACAAGAAAGAGATATAATTTTTCAACGAGAAATGTTTCTCTCCATGCATTTACCTATATTTACGCATACACTACGGATTATTTATCGTTATTCCAGCTTATATAATCTAAAAAAAAAAATGCTTCTTGTTTGGTTTATGTGTAGCGTGTAAATAACCGATTCTGGAAATTTTAGTTGCATTTCTCGATTCTCCAAAAGATCTAATGCGAAATGTAAAGGTTTTAAATATTGTAATTTATCACAGACAGATCCGGTGACAACGAATAATGCATATTATTTTGAACAGGAAATTTCTTCTATACCAATTCTAAACCAACCTGAATGAAATGCGACAGTTGAATTTTCCAAAATAAATGATCATGAATCAAAATATGGATATAGATTGAGGTAGTGGAGTAGGTCCTACGTACTAAATGGTAAGTACACTGGGTACATTATTTAAATGCTACATGCATTTTAATTCATTGTGCAAAAACAAGAAACACGGCGTGTAATTGTATTGAATGTCTACCGCAAAAAGCAGCAACTGATTTGAGCGTAAAATGAAATTTTCACTGGTGAATATCGCGTATTTTTTTGATTTTTTCCGGGCCACGAATAAAATTTATCTTTTATTATTTCTTGTGAACGATTTCCCGATTAGATTTTCAGTGGAAGTCAGAAAAGATTGTCGTGAGTTATGACTGAAATGTTAACAAATTTTCAACTTTCGACACTAAAAAGACTTTCTGAAGAACGGTGCCAATACTGAAAAAAAAAACATTTCTTCAGCAAATCTCTCCCAAAAAAAACGCACCCGCAATACTTATATTCTATAAGCAAAAAAAGAAAACAGAAATACACGATCTACCTAAAACATTAATTTTTGAAATTAGATGATGAATTCAAGTTTTTTCATTCATTATACAGACGATCAACCAGCGTACCTTTACGTGTGTCTAGTACCTAACTACCTAATACCTATTGCCTAACTCTTAACCTACTAATAACTACTACCATTTCGTAAAAGTCATTTGTGAAAGGATCGTGTCGATGTTATTTGAAAGTTTCTCAAGCCGAAAGACAAGATAATAGAAATGTTACAACTATCCAAAAGTAGATTAAAATGCAAATAGAAAATTGTAGGAAATGTTTTCGATTAAGAGTTGTCAAAACTTTTTAATGAAAGCATTGAATGTGCGTTTATTATTGCATGTCTTTTTAATGAACGATGTAACTTGTAAAATAAGTTCAGGATTAACTTAGCTGGCGAGTAGAATAAAAATTCTGTTTTACCTACATTTATTTTTATCAGTTACAAAAGCAATCATTTGAGCTAAAGTGAATTGATTGGGCGTCTTTTTTTCTTCTTTTTTTAAAACATGTATTAAAAAGTTGCTTTCATTGTTATGATAATCGTGGTGTATGGTAGAGAAAGTTTGCGAGCTTTTAAATTTACCTCAAATTTAATCAATTTTTACTTATAGTTTTATAAATTCTCTGTTTTCTAATGAGTGTATTACCTTAGTACCAATGCATAATGTGCATAATTTTTGTTTTAAGGAAATGTCATGCTTCGAGAACTCTTTTTTTTCAACAACCAAGTACACTCAAATTTTAGACATATCTACTTTTTACCGAATGTATTGAATCGTTGCTGAAAAGTTCATCAATTTTTGTAATGCATGTTGTTTAATCTGTTTTCTCACCAACGCTAACTAAATTAATGTGCGTAGTTTATCAAGTATCTTGCATGAATACCATAAGATTTACGAAGTATTTTTAGTTTACGCGTGCTGGTAAAATCGTCTTTGTATTCTCGCTGAAATAACATCCTCCACCTTCTCCTCTTGCTTTCGACAAGATGGTTTTTTGTAAATTTATCGCAAAATTAACTGTTTCTAATTTATTGCAAAGATTACTTCGCAACGACGGTTGTTGGTAATTTTTTAATAAAACTTTCGAAATTTTATCAAGGCTAAAGACATTTGATGAGCGCGTTAGATTTCGCTGAAGAAGGGGAAAAAACACTAGAATACGAAATATTTTATAAGAAAGTTTCAATTTCTCAAAACTAATCGTTTCATTTCCCTTTGGAAAACGTCAGGTAGCCACTAAAGGTTTCGTGGAGCTTGAGCTGTTGGGAAATTAATTATTATTTCAACAAAACAGATTATGAAGGGATTTAGAAAATTGTTTGAGGTATTTGTTGACGAACGCGTTTTTCTGTGTTTCGCTAATTGCTCGCTAATTTATGTGAAAATGTAAATTCTTGCTTCCACGGTAAATTTTTTTTGAGCCGGAAATATTATTGTCTTTGCGAGAATGAAATTTAAAAATGTATATTTTCTGTATTTCATTCTCTCTTGTGATAATTTCTCATGAAAATATTATTTAAAAATTTTGGTTTTTCTCTTTTTTTGTTCGTTGCGCTGTTTCAGTTTGTTTTGCGAAGTTAAGGGTTTTGTTGAGTGAAATAAAAATTGTCGGTAGAAAAATAAAATAGCGTTCTTTTTTAACGGACATTTTGAGAACTCGAGATCAGGATTTATAGCTTATGTATTAAAAGCAATGATCCTGAATAGTTACCCAGTGATTAAAAAGCAATTAAAAATAAAAATAAATATACGTACTTCAGAAAGAATCAACTTTCTCTTCCTACTTGAAAAACTTCATGTTACTGGTATGGCTAGACATAAAAACTAACAAAAACTTCGTTTTTCATGGCATATGAGTAGGTACTCAATCGTGCATCATATAAAGTATAACTATAAGTTACCTATTCACGTACCAACTTTATGTACAATGGAAACTAGTCTTATTGGTGCCAGTTTTCAAATTAAACCACCATATAGTTTTTTTTCAACTGAACAATTGAACTGAATCATTGTTTAAGACATCACTCCTTATATGTTCAATTTTTCCAAGATAGAATCAAAAATTTACGATGTAGTTGGACAGCTACAAAAGCACAGGAAGTTCAATTTCTTCTCTGTCTGTTTTTCTCTTCATACAGCATATAATTTTTTCTATTCGAAGAAAATATATTTAATTGAAGTTGTGTTGTGATGTCAGACGTCAGAAGAAAACCAATTTGTGAAATAAGTGACACGGCTATATAAAGGATCTACAATAGGTACTTAAAATCGTGCGAAATAGTTTTCCAAGGGAAACACGGTGGCCGTATAAAATTTATGTTTAATATAAAAAAGTGGGATTCTTTCAATGTCTTTAAACTTTTGGGATTACACGACACAACACGACCGAGAAAAATAAGATAAAGTGAAGACGTTTTAAACAAGTTCAACGCTATGCATTTCATACGGAAATATGTATCTAAACGTTTTTGCTTTTACGGTAATTAATAATTAAAACGGCTGTAAAAGTAGTTTGCACTATTCCAAAATGAATTTAATTTTATGCAATGGTTATTTGACACCATTATTCGAAAAACATCAGGTAACACATTCTGTATTTTTGAATAATAGGTATTGAATTCGGTAAAATTCCAACCATAAAAAGCAGAAAATTGCAAAAAAAACGAAAAAAAGGGACACTGCACCCCTGGAAAACGTAACGAACTCTTAAAAGCACACTCATCCGTTAGTTTCGAATGATGTCATCTGTTTTCGGATAAACCAAAAAGTGGATTAAAAAGTGAAAAAAAAGATTTCATTTCCCGTTAATTCATGCGGTAGAATTTTAATACATGCGCGAAGGTGAACTATTAAAAGGACTAAGGGTTTTTTTCGACATAATATCAAGTGGTATCATACGTAGATTAAGGCGATTGTTTTTGAGCCCTCGTCAATTTTTGAACTAAATTTGTATACTTATTTGCAATTTTTTGCTCGAAAGTGAAACTACAATGAATTTGTTAGAAACTATGAAATTTAAAATAAGTATTAAGCATTTTCCCGAGGCTCCGGAATCGGTCGGACATTCGGTTGGGGTATGTAGATGGTATAGGTAGGTACCTATTTACATACGTAACTAGATATCATTCTTTTGCCCAACTCAATTAAAAGTTTATTGCAATACAGAATCGATATTTAATGTACCTAGCTATACAAAAAATTAAAAGTAAATAAATAATAAGTCGTTATTATGAACAGGTTAAAAGGAATTTATAAATTATCCAAGTACGTATATTTGAAGGATTTATTGATTGAATTGTTATAATTTGCGGTATTAATTTGAATTGAAACGTCAAGGAAATACTGCGACAGGTAATCAAGAGAATACCCAGGTAATGGAAAGTGTATGTTGGTGAGCAATATAAGTAACAGTGATGGGTGTGGTAGTAACACCTACTTTTGTAATAAAACTTCACGTACTATTTTATATACGCTGTAATTTTTGTAAAAAGCTTTGTAAAAGTTACGTGGACTCAGACATGTTGTTTTTAATATTGCTGTAGAAAAAAAAATCAACCAATATTCAAAAAAAGATAATTAAGATGTAGGTAACTACGCGTTATCCTAGTAAATTGTAACTAGTTGACAACTTCGAATATAAACGATTGAAGATAACAAACATTTCATTGAAATTAATTCAATTTGCTTTCAACGTAATCTTCCTAAATGAACGTGAAAAGATGATCCATCAAGATATTTGCAAATCCACTTTTTTAATTTTGTTTCAAATACATTATGCGCACATAGCTTTGACTCGTAGGATCGTATGTACGTGTAATTGCATTATTTCAACTTACATGTTCGAAGATTTTTGTCTTGTGTTTCACTTGACTACTTGACGTTTCATCTTAGCGTTATAACGAAAAATGTTTGCTGTAGATTTTTTACTTTTGTTAATGGTTTTCTTTCTTTTCATTTTCTTATTCTTTCTTTTTTTCTTTCTCTTTTTATGTAGGTAGTTGGTACATATTATAAACTCGGAGAATATTTTAGTAATTTGAATTTGATATCGTCGCAGTTGTCACTGATTATTTGATTGAATTTTGTCATAGATACAAGGAAGTATTTTTTTTCTTTCATTTTAAGTTATTATCATGAATTAACAACCTCCCCATATTTCATATCTTCATTTTCACGCATCATGCATGTGAAGATTCCAAGTGGTTTAATGTAATTTGTTAAGAAAACTTCACAATTTCACTCCTACCAATTTCGATCTGAATTTTTTTTAAATTGAAAAAATTTATAATCTTCTAAATATAGGAGGCAATTTTTTTTCAAATTAAATCGCGTTTCAAACGCTTTTGAAAAATTTTACCTTCTACTTTTAGTTTGACGTGATCGACGCAAAAAAAAACACCTTTATAGCCAATCGTAGATTAATAAATAAATGACGTGAAAGACAAAGCTATTAAATTCTTTTCTAACTTGCCATATAATGTCAAAACAGACGTAAAATTATGAAAATGAACCTAGAAGTATGCGCACCTACATAACTGTTTCGTTTGTATCCCTTTCAGAGAACTGATTAAATAGAAGTATCCGTTTATACGAAAAAACTATATTCTTGGAATATCTGGTTATAAATTCAATGTATCAGAGAAATGTGTAAACAAAATTAAATATAGTCTCTGGTTATCTTTTTATATACGCACGGTCCCTCTGAAACAAACAAACGAAAAAAACACGCAGACGTCTGTCGAAAATAAAATCGGGAAAAAACGTGCTTAAACGATTAAGCGATTACTAACTAAATGGCGAGAATGTTTACTACACTAACGTAAAACTTTCATCTACTGAAATGTTTCATATTTGTAATTTAAAGCAATGGCACCTAATAGAAGGAAATTTATGGTTTTTTAAACGACGTATTGACTTTTTTTATTACTTTTCTGCAGCATAAGTGAGTAGTACATTCTTCGAGACAATAAAATGACGATTTTTTAAAATATATGGAAGTGTATACGAAGGTAATATATTTCATATTTTGAATAGATTCAATAATTCCATACTATCGTTTTGATGTCGTGAAAATCCTTTTAATTTGATGGTATTATTTATTATGTATACATTACTGTACTTGAAACTAAAAAATGAATGATTCTTTCCTTTTTCATTTTATTCACGTTATCGAATATTCAGTATAACAATAAGATACAATTTTAATTGACATTATTTTGAGAAATGTTAAGATACTATAAAAAGTGATTTTCAATTTATTATTATTATGTATATTCATCCGAATGTTTTGAAGACAAAGCTTCACTGTTTAAAGCGAAATTGTCATCCTTGTTTAGGTGAAAGTCACCTCTTTTTTGTTGTCGAACCATACAATTATAGCAAAATAAATTCAAAAAGGATAGGAATCTTTCAAGTTTTGTTTGAAATCAAGCTGTCGCTTTTTTTTTGCGTACCAATTGTTGCAACACTGTGGTACGAAGTTGAACGTTAGCGTCTGGTTTTAATGTTAATAAAATTGCATACCGTATTGCCGCAAATACGTCGACGTGTTTAATATACATATGTCATCTGATGGCGCAGTAAAATGAAATTTTCGTACGTGTATTGTACACAGTCATTCTGTGAAAGATTGTTATAATTAATTTGATTAATTTTAAATAACTTATATTAATGTAACGTCTATTAAACTTGCAATTACGATTATTAAATTATGTATGATACGCTACAGTACTTGTTATTTATTCTTCTATCTGAGAACTTTTTCTTACGTACACTATTTGAACTTTCAAATGGAAATTGTAAATGATGAGGGATTGCTAGAAACGAAATAATAGTGACTCGAAATTTTGTTCGTAAATACCTGAATGAACTTGCGTAATTACTTGGGTAAGATAATTACATTTTCTGAAACATTAGATTTTTAAAATTTTCTTCTTTATAATACAATTTAGCTACGTTAAAACGATTTTCTCCCCAGTTCAACGACTAAACTGCAAGGAATAAGCATTGTTTTGAATTTTTGAAATTAACCAAATACATTTATATCAGCTTCATGTACACGATATCTAAAATGTAGACGGTTTTGTTGCAAAAACTTATCAAAAAAGTGCGAACACACGCCCGTCAAGCCAATACCATTCACTGCGTACCGGCGGTTCTTCATATTTTCACACCGCTATCGCGTTTCGCTGATACAAAGTGAACAAGCACGTACCTAAACATGACGTACATAAGCTAAAAAAAACATTTCATCTCTTCAAAATTATCCTTCACACGCGATACCCTCGAAATGCTGTGTTAAAATAAATTTTTTTCAGTTGAGGTATTAATCTCTGACATATTGTAGGCAAGAACGGTGTGCTGCATTGTTCACTTCATGATTTTTAACCATACGTACTTACTGTTGTGAATAAAAATTATATATTACCTACGTACTACATAAGTATAGTGAAATCATATTGGAATAGTTGATTGCGTAGAGTTATGTCATTCTTCGAATTGTTCTTCCAAACTAATTTGAAATAAGAATAAAAATTAATTAGGCATTACAATTGTGCAAAATAACTCCTTCGAGAGCCATAAGCTTGGTCATAAAATATCGAATACTGAAGAAATAAAATGAAGAAAAAATGTTATTTTTACTTGGTAACGTTACAAACGCATTTAGATTTATCTACGTGAATTCCTTTATTTTGTAACGAAATTGAATGCAAGTGAATTTTTAACGTTTTTTTCCTTTTTTTTCAAGCAAATACCTGGTAACTTTTTGAAAATCATTACCCTATAATGTTGAGTGAAGAAAAAACGTATCATGCAAACTTCGTGTTTCCTGGCGAAGTTTATTATTGGTATAGGTACAAGAATAATTCATTTATCAAACGTACGCGCTTCGTTGTGTAATAGATTTTACCAATGAAAGTAATCTTCTTGGTTTAATTACCCATAAAGCTATAAATTACGGTCCTGAAACGTTTTCTACTTTATTGATTACACGTAAGGGTAAACGTATGATCGCTTAAATTGCGTAGTAAGAAGAAGATAAATCTGTATACAGATTGGATTTTTGTACAATTAGACGTGTGAATAGATAAAATTGACTAAGGCGAATTCAAGTCAAGTGTTGGCGCTTTTTTTTTTATTTAACGCTTTACGAGAAAGTTCATTCAATAATATCGAAAACAAAATTGTTTCTTTATGCCACAACAAAACAGAATCAAACGGAATTACAAAATTTCTATCAATGTACCTACGGAAATCGTCCATTTAGTCAAAAATTTTATGAAAAATTCACCATTAAAATAAACACGCCGAAAGAAAGATTCTCACTTAATATTGTTGAAAGTATAGTACGAGATGAATTTTTCGTAACTGAGTAAGATCTGTTTTGTACATTTTTTTGGTAAACTAAGAGAAGACCTAAGGTGTACCAAGCTACCTACATGCAGCTCTCATGTCAGAATGTTTATTTTACGTTAAAAGCCCAACCCATTTGTACACAATGAATACAAAACATTAAGAAGTTTAAAATTAAAGGAGAAAAAAATACATTTTAAAAATACGCACCGAAAAAATAAACTTAAAAGTTTTCACACCAAACTTTACATCGAACTTTCACATTACATTTTACACTTAACCCTACAGATATGGTCGATTTCTAACAGGCAGAGTTTGTTGATGATTGCTCAGTCCCTTAGAAGCGTTAAAATTTAAGAGATTTAAAAAAAAAATTTAACCGTAGTGTAACTCATACTACTCGGGTAATTTTTGAAGTCTATTTAAAAGTATGCTTTTTCAAATTACGTATAGCCTAACCGTTGTATTGAAAAGAAGTTCTTGAAATCTCTTTGAAAATAATTTTTTCCTAAGGCGGGATGTAGCCAAAGGGATGACAAATACGATAGTTATGCCCCTTGAGTTCTGTTTTAAAAAATAAAATTACATGCTGTTTGAATGGAATTTCATGGACAAAGGATGAAATATTGAATAAATGAATTTTACTCATTTCTACTCGTGGAAAGATTTCTTTTTTTATAATGACTTTTTCTTGTTATGGCGAATTTCCTCTATGCCTTTCAATCGTAAAATGTAAATTGTGAAACGAACGAGTGTTGTATCAAATATGTAAGTTAAGTATCTACATTTTATCTACTACATGCTTACTTATTGTCTTTAGCCTCAATGCGTTGTTTGTAAAAGAGATATCTTTCGGATATAGGCCGATTTGTTTGCTTCTTGTGGTGATAGCCGCGAAGAACTAATGCCTGTTGAAGGTTTACAATAAACAGTTGCGTACCTGGATAACTAAACGTGGATTTATTTTGATGTGCGTAATACTACGCGTACATATGTGCTTGCGTGTAATAAGTTATAAGTTCAGAATGATGGACGAAATTCTGTAAAGTATTTTTTACTTTAGTAATGATATCAAGTGTTATGTTTTGCTTGTGTCAACAAATAATAATTCTTTTTTTGAACATTTCAATATAATTTATTTTCTATGAAAACAATATTTTTTATTTTTTTTACTACTTGTGCTCAAAGAATTTTACTATTGGATGAAGTTTCGGGAATTTTTTCTCAGAAATAGTTTACATCAACGTGTAATATGAATTTTGTAACGACCACATCCTTTATCCTTATCTGCCTCACAGAAAAACGCCACCAGTGTAATCAAACACTTGATCATACAAAAAGAAAATTTAATTTAATTCATCGAAATTGGCTGGTAAACTACGTATTTTTTTGAAAAAAGATTTTGAATATATTTGTTCAAATTTACGAGTATTATTCATTAATTTGCAAATTGTTTTATTTAAAGATTGGAGTTTATATTGGAAAAAGGGAAAAGGTTCACACTTCTCCTTCTAAAAATGTCGAATCATTTTTCGCTAATGTGTTCACTTATTTTTAATTTTCTAATTTTGAAGATGTAAAAATCTAATCAAACGGGTACATGGTGCGATTTCTTTTTTAATTTTTGAACGTACGATTTAAAATAAATTTTTCACTTCCTGGAGACCTCGATAAATTCTAATTTGACGAGAATAATGGTACATTAATTTAAATTTTAGACTGCCAATTGTTGCCAAACATTAAAACCCATCAACTTTTAAATTAAAGAAAATTACCGTTGAGAATCTGACAATGTAATGTTTGAAATTGCTCTCTTTTCTTAATTTCATCTTCTCTCTCACACTTTTTATCTGTTTTTCCCATTTTTGTCGTCGAGAGAAATTGGTTTTAACATTGTGGAACTTTTACGTGATAGTACCGAAGTTTTGCTAGGTACTATGTGTTTTTGATTACATGCAGGAAAAAAAGGTGATTTTTGTTTTGCGATGAGAAAATTTCCATGAGTATGGAATACATCGCTGAGTACATTTGATGAACTCTACGCACAATTTCGTTGAATAATGAAAATTGTTCAGGCCCGGTTTTGTTTTTACGTCAAATCACAATTTTATGCAAAAAAAATGTTATTTCAATTAAAAAGAACATAACTGACGGACTAAAGTGTATTAGCAAAAACTTTGTTAGTAGTATTATTCCAACAAAAAGTGGAATTGGCGATGGGTTTGAAGAGGTTCTACAAGTAAAATGTAAGTTGATGATAGTGTCGGCAAAGTACGAGTACATAAAATAGGTTTGATGCAAAACCAATATTTATTATTGCACTGTTCGTAATTTTATGTATTAAATTATTGAAAATGTTTGGGGAGGTAGCATTAAAACTAATAGCGACTGACCTTTCTCAGCATTTTTTCGCTATAAGACTAAAAAAAAGACGTTTTAAAAGCCATCAACTTATTTCATAATCAAATTTATGACTCCTGTAGAGAAAAAACTATAAATTGCGAAAATCCTTTCAGTTAGGTACCATTAAAATTATGAGTTTTATTATTTGTTTAAAAACGATGAGTCTCGGCCGAAAATTTGATACTTGGTTTTCCTTTTTTTTCAACATTTTTTGGTTCATGAAATCTTCTTAGCGTTGAAATAAAATAAAAAAGTCACCAACTCAACGTTGCTTGGTGTATTTTGGAGGTAAAAATAGGTAGGTAGGTGATAAATAAGTACCTACGTAGATTATAAGATTCACGTCAGGGCGTCAATGATGTATGAGCCGATTCTTTATACTCTATATGTAGAGGTACCTAACGGGAAATGAAAACATATTTTTTTAAGGATTAGTAAGAAGAAGCGATATCTGATTAAAACGTTGATTGATGATAATCAAACGAAATTTCATGTGTTTGTTATCTGTTTTTGTAATTTACAAAAGTTTGACAGATTTAATTGACTTTCAATTATTAATTTGGTAATTTAATTTTGAAAAAAGCCATTAGTTGATCATGATATATGAGTGAGTAAAAGACTAGGTATGTTCCAAAAAACTATGCGGGAAATATCTATACCTATGCAACTGTCTTATCGCGTAAATGAGAAGTTCATCATGAATGAAAGATATTACGTATTGTTGGTAGATCAAATCAAAATGTTAATATTATACGAGTATCAGTGATTGTATGATTCTGAATTTATTTACCCGGTATTCAGGGTGTGTCAGTACAGGTTAGCACCCCTTTACAAGCAATATAGTCCACTCATGCCAGGTTCATATATGCATGGTTGCCGACCCTGTAAATTAAAGGGGCAAAATGTGCTCAGTGAAATTTTTTTAAATTTTGTTTTGAATTTTTGACATTTCTTTATTTTTAATGTTTTTAATCATTAGAATTGGATACCTAGCACAAATGTTGATAAAATATGATATTTTGTATTTTTTTTACTAAGCAATGCGTAAAATACTGAAATTGAGAAATTGTATAGCTCTTTTATTATTGAAATGTTGAAGTTAAAAAGACTATAACTTTTTAACGAAGTGAGATAGAAGAGTTTGGTATGCGCCATTTAAAAGTTCGACGTTTTTTCGTCTAAAACAAATTCATAACAATTAGGTGTAATGAGGAAACTTTTCTGAGATTTCTACAAAGATGTGAAAAAAATTGAATTATTTAATGCGATATAGGCCCACTTGATCACCTAGCACAATGAACAACCCTACTCAAAAATTCTAAATAAAATTAGTTTTCCAATGGTTCTATCACGATTGTCGAGTGACGCACCATCAAAAATCCAAAACAAAATGCAATAAAAAAATTTTCAACTCAGCATATTGCTGACGCTTCACTTTACAGGGTCAGCAAACATACATACATGAACCTGGCATGAGTGGACTATATCGCTGGCGAAGGGGTGCTAACCTGCACCGAAACACCCTGTATATTGAAATGACCTCAATGAATACGTCTTCCATAAATGTTAACTATTTATAATTTTCGAAAATGTCTACATGCATCGCCTAATACCCTATTCTGTATTTGTGTAGTAAGAGCTAAAAATACCATTGTAAACGCCAAATTGTTTATCTTGAATGGAACTACAAAATGGCGTGTTTTCCTCTAATATTTGAATATTCATGGAATTTCTTTGCCATTACTAGATTGAAACCAAGAGTACGATTTTTAAAAATTGACTAAGAATGGGGACTTGACATGTAAAAAATAGATACGAGAAAGTATTCATAACGATCAATGATGCAAATACGGCACCTTTTAACGAAAAAACCTTCACGGAAAGACGGCTGCAGTAAGTAAATAAATTAACTGAATATCACATGTTTAGAAAATGCGGTCGACAAAAAATATGAATGAAATAGTTGAACCATTTCTTTAGGTAACAAATGAAAAGAAAAATGACACCTGCTGGCGTTCGCATCGTTTTTTGAAAATTTAAACGGAAGAACGATTTTAACCTTATATAAAAGAGCAAAAATAATAAAAGCTGTTTCATTTTTTTTGCGTAACTACACGTATAAGCTGCACCATTAATCCGAAGGGGGAAAAATAAACCGAGTGAAAATAATGTTTAGAAAATAACAATCACTTTATAGAAGTAATGTAGAGAATAGGTTGTTTTACTACAAATAATCGCTTTTTTTCCATTATATTTGTCATGGTTAACGAGATTCACCGCACATTAAAAATAATTTCATTTTATTTACCGACTACAAGGGTGAAAATTTGTCATTTGTTTTAAATTATTCATCTGCAGTGATTGAGCAAATTATGAGGTGATTTTTATGACCATATTTTACTATATTTTATTTACTTATAGATGATGAATAAAAATTCTAAAAAAATCGTCCTCGCGGAACGTTATTTTCTCAGCCCGTCGTAATCGTAACAACACGAGGGAATTTTTCTGAACGAAAAATGGTTGATGACCTTGAAATAGTGTCAACGGCAGAAATCTCATCCATTATTAACCGGTAAGATCTTGAAAAAGTTAACACGCGTTGGTCAAGTAGCGGCATAAAACTGCATAAATCGATAGTATCCTTTCCACTTTTGATCCCTTTAATATCGGGATAGAAAAATTTGTCCAAAAAGAAACATTATTATCACTTTATGTGTACCTTTTGAAGACTGCTATTTTTTTCGATAGTATCGAAGTGGAGTTTTCTTTGTGTAGCTCTGATTATTTGTAAGTTTTCATTCTTACTAACAAATTAGGTACCATATACGAGTAGTAATTATTCAATCATGAGATAATATTTGAACAAAATGAAGCGGAAGTATTGTTAAATCTTGAAGAACTCAAAATAATGATATTTTTTAAAATGCTTAATTTTGTTTGAGTAATAAATAGGTAGTTCGAAGAAATAAGATATGCCTTTCAGATACTGCAACCTTTTTAAAGTTCTTTCCGTGTCTTATATGTAGCTAAATAATCACCGTACGGTGCTGAATACTCCTTTTACAAATGTCTCTGTTTCATTTGTAGTATTTATTTTGGCTTATGGCCAGTTCTTATACGTTAGTTTCACCACACGATAAATATCACACATATTGGTATCTGGTACCTACTAAGTATTATTTGTTTTTTTGCTGAATCAAGTTTGGATATGTTCATTTTATATCCAAAAGGCCAAATGGTATTACATGGAGATGAATTTTATTAATTTTAGTGGGTACTTTACACACTGCTTCTTACGTGGTACCTGTGCCTACATTGCCTACATACTTAAAGTAGAAGCTTACATTTTTTTGCGAAAGGCTGATTGAAGCGAAATTTGGTAGATCAGTGAAAATGGTCAATGGTCAATATGAATAACTTATTCTTTTTTAACTTTTATTTTCCTAAAATATGTATGAAATTTTTTTACGTATGAGCACCAAATGATGAATTTTCGAGTTTTCGTAAACTTTAAGCTACCCAGACTTCTTTGTATAATAAATTCCATAAATCAAAACTTTACCTCAATAAAAGTACCTGATTGCGAAGCGAAAAAAATCTGGTTCGCTATACCCCATAGTATCATAATAAGATTTAGTATGTTAATGTACATTGTACGTATACCTAGACCTATATCATAATTACGGTTTTTAATTTAATATCATTTTGTAAGCAGATTAAAAATGAGCAAATAGATACATGTGTTAGTATAACAACAAAATCACCTATTATTCTTCTTCAATCACATAATGAAGATTTACTTCATACATGGAAAATTATAAGTTGAATAAGCACTTAAATACCAGTTTCTCAATGAAAAGTGAAAGTAATTTGTAAAATGCTTCTTGTTAAAAAAACATTTACCCATTTACTCACTTTTTTTTCCAAATCGTATCTTAAAGCATTCGTAAGCACGTAAATACCTATGTAGCTGGTTTCATTTCGTGTAAACATTTAGGTTACGACATTGTACGATGAAACACAAATTAGTGTGTAAATTACCAACACTTCTTTTAGAGTAAAAGCGGTCGTTAAAAAGAACGAGAGTTCAAGATTGGCGGATTTTGGGGAATTGGAGTGAAATTGCTACGAAAATGAGATAAAAGTAAGGCTTAATCAGACTATAAAACGAGTTAGTGTTCGTTGATGGAAAGCAGTGTGGTTAACGATGAAAATAGTGGTTGTTTGGCAATTATTTTCTTACTAATATGGATTTTCGTTTTTAATGACCGTGTGTTAGCATATCCTGAATGTTAATAAAACTTTTAATAGATTTAAACATTTAAAGCATAGGTATCTAAATTCATGAAAAATTCCAGCGGCGTTCATGTGAATTACAACTATTGTAACAAAGATCTTTATGACGTGTGCTTTCAATAAAATGGGTAATGGAAAGTATCTACATCATAAGGATATTTTTATTTTCAAGATTCCTCTCCTAAAATATTTTCTCATATTAGTAACATCTCGGAAAAACTTGGTGGAAAATTAAATATGAATAGGCAAGGTACGATAGAATTGAGGTAATTCATCGTAGCGTACAACTCGACGTTTTCTAAGAAAAATTCATCGTTCAAAGCGTATCTTTGCGGCAATTCTAATAGAGTTCAAGTTTTTTTTTGTTGAAAAAATTGAAAATTTATATAAAAAACTTTAGAAAAATTTTGAACGAAAAATACATAAATAAAAAAAACGTGATTAGTTGTTTTTGATTAATAGAAAGAAATAAAAAATGAAAATAATAGGCAAAAAATATTCGATTACGATACCTATACTTGGAGTAGTGAAGAAACGCCTAATCATTTATGATACTCGTATTCAACGCACCATACTTGTTTTTTAAAAAATACTGATTACGCTAGCGAAGAATTAAAATTTGCGTGAAACTTTCATACTAATCATTGATAAAGTTGGTTTTAAAATATTAGCAAGTTGGAAAATCTGAGCTAACTTTGTTACACAACTAACAAACGTCCTCACATCCTTTTGTTTACTCGACAATTTAAAATCCTCTTTCACTTATCTTCTTTACCAAGCGTGTTTTCATACTTATATGGAAAGAATATCCTCTTTCGTTCCTTGCATTAGCCTTTCATTCGTGGAAAAAAAAGAAGTGATGCTGATGTGTAAGTATTACATGGCAGGTGTAGGTACTATAGTACTTACATGTTAAAACTTTCAACTTCTTACAAATCACACTTTTTATGTCTCTAACCTTTTGTTTTTTCTTTTTTCATTATTTGATATAAGTTGAATAATTAATAAAAAAGTTAAATCATCTGACGAGTTTGACAATGTAAAAATAATGAGTAGGTATGTATTAAAACTTGATTTATTTTCTTTGAGTCCATCAGTTGATTTCTCTTCTTTTTGCATAATTTTTCTCTTCAACGAAAAATGTATTTTTTCCAACACAAAGCTTCCTTGCTTACTTATGTATTTATTTTATAAAAAATAACATAATAAGCCTACTATCGTTGATGCTTTTTTAAATTTGCGTTTGGTACATCTCTTACGCGATGAAATTTGTATATTCTTGGGTTACAAAATTGCCAAATTAATAGGCTCTTAAGAACAACCTACGGAACTCGCGGGCTCTTGAAATGATCCCGAGTTTATTTTATCGGTTACTTTGTAAAAATGTTTTCTTATACTATGGAGTATCATTTGGCATTGTCTATTATTGTAAAAAACCTTATTATTAAATGTTTGTTATTTAGGTTTTGTGAAAAAATCAAAGGCAACGTACGATAGATTTTTCCAAGAGAAAAGCAAAACTTTGAGCGAAATAATGTGGGGAATGTTTTTTTGTTTCAATTGAAAAAGCTAAACAGTCCGAAAGAAAACCATCCAGTAGATTTTGTTTTCTACGAACAATATGTACCTACCAATAAACATTTTGTGTGGAGTATCGGATTTACATCAATTACGGTACATCAGGTGGAAATTTTTAACGCTCATTGTGACGTAATTTGAAGAAAATCGAAAGGTTCCGTTATTAAGTGAGAGAAAGAACAATGGTTTATTCTACGAAAAGATGCTAGGTATTATTTCTGGATAAAAATCTACCTCATATCAAAACCAAAGTTACTTACCTGCTCATTAAAAAAAAAGTGTTTGGAGTATTGATTCGAAATTTTCTACGTTTCTAATGAGAATGACGTAATCATCAACTTTTAGTCACAAAATTCAACTTCAACAACCACGAACTCAATTTTAATAACATTGTTGCTTAAAATTAGAAAAGTATGTGTGACAAGATGTCATCAAAGTTAATTAAATTTTCAGATGCGATGTTACGACGCAATCTTTTAATCAATTTCCACCAACCTGATAGTAAAAACCAAAAACCTAATAATAATAATTGATGTAAATTGATAATAACGTATCTATGTAATGCGTGGTTACCCTTCAATCCTCCATCCCTTTTTATTGAATAATACCGTTTATTATTATCGACGAGACTGTGAAAAGGATAAACTTATACGAGTACGTTCTTTGTTACCTGCGTGTGTCAATTAGGTACATTTAATGCCATGATGATGGTGAATAACCGACATTAGTGAGACAAACTAAAAAGTTTCATATTTACTAGATATTTTTAAAATTCAATATAAGATTTGTTATAATAATTATTCGATGAAAGTAGTGATGAACTCTATTCTCATCGTTTTTCTCACGGAGTACGTTAAATCAAGATTATTCAAACGAATCAGGAATACAAAAAAGTAGGTACCTACCTACTGAACAAAACGGTTCAGGAATTCAGAATTAAACTTCAATTTTTTTCTAGTCAAAGGATTTGATTGTTTCAGCTTTAAAATGTTGATTTTTTATCATTTCAAAGAAATTACATATCTCATCTTCATTTAGATATACACCGCTTATATTTACGTACGTAAGTAATTGCATAAGTACATACGTTTTTTTTCTTACTTTTCTTTTCGAATCACTTTTTAAGTATAGCTACACGTGATATCTACATATTCTCCTCACAAATAAACTATAATGTTCGAAATTAATGTCCCACCTAATCTTTGTCTCGAGTAATTAATTAGTACCTCTACATATTCCGTTGCATAACACGTGTGATTAATGAAATTATTGACAAATTTCATAATACACTCAAATACCTACTTTATAATAAACACAGGGAGATTTTAGGTTACAATTCATTTTCGTAAATTAGTGAATTTAAGTAGATAGGTATATGTTGGTATTAATTTACGCTTAAATGTTCAATTACGGTATAATTTCCAACAAAATGATAATCCTTTATTGAAAATTTGTATCTTTATACACAAAATCGTGTTTTAAATATCCAACGCTAATGAACCACTTTTATAATAATGTTTCGGCAACAAAGTTTTGAAAACATTTTATTGTGATAAGAAGAAATGAGAAATAGGTATAGAAGTGCTGCTCTTCCGTTCAGTTTTAGACTTATTGCAATTAAATTATTAATAAGAATACCATTCATGATTTCTCATCAAAAATTGCAGTCATAATCTTTAAAGAAATTTCATTTTCAACTTTTTTGGAAATATTACTGTAAGGGAAGATGGGTGTTTAAGTTACGCTTCTTCTGTCATATTTTAAGATTGTTTTTCAACCTAAAAAGAATCATGGTTACCGCCGTCACTAAGAGTTTCAACAACCGGAAATTATGAGAAACACATAATTTGAAATTCACATTCTGATGTCAAACAATGAAAGTAGGGGACGTTTTCAAAGAATGCACTTGCTTAGATATCATTTGTTTCCAATTATAGGTTGTCTTATACCACATAAATACAAATACATTTTATAGTTGGGTTTTGTAATTGCGTGATTGTTCCGTCAGCTGCCTTTTGGAGGTTATTAGATATCGTTTATAAGTGGTATTTCACTTTATAAAATACAAACTAACAACAAAGAAAAAAACAAGACATATCGAGCGAAAGCTTCATGAAATTTTCTGTGTAATTCTTTTAGATCTAAGTTTTTTTTTGATCGTGTATAAAAATAAATAAGATGAATTTACCGGAGTAATTTATTTGTCAGAATAATTATAAACATCGATCTTCCATCTAAATTTTAGACATGTACATTTAACCAGCGATGGGAAAGAAAATCGACGAAACCCTCATAATAAGGGAAAATATTATTTAGCGTCAAATTTTTTTTCTTGTGATTTGTTTGCTTCACATTTCAAAAAAAGGGAAAAATTGTTAAATTTTCAAAAATCGATATCGTATGAAAAATTTTGAATTTCTGACACGCTTTTATTCCACGTAAATCCATAATACTTGATTTGCGCCAAAGTTGGGTTTACCGTATGTATTTGTACATGCACATCCGATATGTTTGCAAATTGTATCTGAATCAGTCGGACGTCAAAAATCTGTTTTGCTATAGTAAATAAATTATTGAAGTATAATTTAATGTTGATACGCTGAGGTGATTAGTGTTATGAAAAATGAATGTTTCGAACGCTTAGATACTAATCCCATTGCTCAAATATTCAAGTCACGAAACACGATATAAATATATTTGAAAGTGGCGTTGAAATGCCTCTCCTGATATTTTATCACGCTGAAAAATTTCCATTTTGTTAATATCATAAAAACTGCTTTTGTTGGGTAATATTTTTTGACGTTTATATTCTATATGCAACCGTTTTTGAGAGAACAAGAATGAGAATATTCTAAATTAAATTTTATATTCCAAGTCGTTAAATTTGACAGAAGAGGATGTGTTGCATTTTTTGGTGTATGATTTGTGAGCAACAAGGATTTCAAAAAAAAAAAACTCAATGAACAGTCAAAATGGCAGAAAATTTTTAGATGAACTTTCCAAAGTCAAATGAACTGAATCATAGAACCTGTTCAAACCCAAAATTATACGTTATCCGCATTCATCCAAAATAACAGTCTGCTTATCTGTTGTCGCTGTTTTTAAACGTAACGAAAGCGTAAAGTTCAAAAACTTTTGCGGAATTGACCACTAAAAGAGCTGATAACGGAAGAATGGTCAGTTTTACAAGATAATTTCATGTCGAATTCGAACGTGGCATCTGGAAACTTCCAAGTGCTACTAGACAGTGAGATTTTAAATTCAGTTTTGACGAGAAAAAAAAAACAAAAAATACCTTTCATATTCATTAAAAAAATTCATGTTGGTAGCTGTTAAATCAAGATTCAGCTTCATATACCTTGATATTAGGCAATATTTACTATCGTAGGGAGTTATTCGATTTTTTAACGTTTCTGGGTTAGTTGCAGGAAATTAATTTTTCTTCACATCATTAATAAAATGAATCTTCAACTTGCGGTTTCCTTTGGCTTCGTTGGCAACTAAAACTGTCAATTTTTTCATGGACAAATTAAAACTATAAGTCATGTTTGAATTTCTTCGATTGATTAATGTTTCTCGTTTTCAAAGATAGACATTTTTTTTCTTTTCATTTTTTGCTTGTGTTTTTTGAAGACCAGATACCAGCAGTTGATTACTTACACTGCATTAAATTTGGTGTTAAGAAATTTGATATTACTCAATAAATATCAAAAGTCATTCAATAAGCAATCAATAATAATTAATTATGCAGCAAGACGTACATAAAATCAACTGTTAACTGAGAGAAAAAATATTGTGGAAATTTATTACAATTCACGTTAATTCTAGTTCCTTCCTTTCACAATACTACTAATTTCTTTACCACTTCGTGATATGTCGTTTTAGGTAGAAGTACCTCCTACCTCATTTTAGTGTTATAAGTTACCTACGCGTAAATGTGCTTGTATATCTAAACCTAAGTATGTAATAGATAGATGAATAGCTACTCAACATTGTACTAAGTTATACAATTTTTTTAGAGCTATTGTTCAAGAACGAGAAACATTCAATTTATTAACTCTGTTTAGAAGTTTACATGCACAATACATTCCTACTGTCTACTCGAATATACATAAATCAACTATCCATTTAGTTATTATCACCCTTACTTTCATGAAGTTAACTTCCACACGTTTGACATTTTAACGCATCAATGTAAAACAGAATGGCGTAAAGGCTATGAAACGCTATGATACAAATGTTAATTTTCATTCATTTCATAAACAACTGATGCAAAACTTCACGATTTGTACAATTTTCAATAAATTTTTCACCACTGAAAACCGACTAACCAGCTATTATGAACATCGGATAGTAATTAATCAATTTCTTAAGACGGGACAGCGGGTATAGTGGGTTGCATAACCAATTTTTGTAGGATAAATCCTATAATCCCTTTAACTGCTCAGGGAAATTGTAATTGCTGATTATCGCTTTATCGGACAAATAAGTATACGTTTAAAAACATTATATCAACAAATTGCCCAATTTTATGAAAAATTGAAGTTACAGGACCTTATTTTGAGGTTTCTAAGATCCTATAATTTCAGTTGTTGATCGAATGGGATAATTTTTTGATATAGTATCCTAAAACGTACACTTATTTGTGCGATGGAAAGATATTCCAATCTCTTAATTTTAGTTATGCAACCCATTATACCCCTAGTGCTGTCGTGAGTATGGGCAATAACATCCATTATACGAGTAATATGGCAGAATTATTATATCTCTTTTCAATCCTACGCGCGTTACTTTTCAAGTTTGTTTTTAAGAATAATCGTATCATTGATATTATCATTTCGACACATTTGAAAAACTTATTTTTCCTGCATAAGTTACAAGTCATATGTAGATACGTTCATCTTATAATTTATACACGTTCATTCTTTCGTAAATCTATTCGTATTACATAAGCGTGTATTAAACTTAAAATGAAATTTAAGTTTCACAAATTTCAATGAATTGGGATTTTAAAACTTTATTACGGATCAAAAATACGAATTAATTTCTTAAGGAAAGTGAGCGGTAGATATTATAAGATAAGTAAAATGTATATTAAAATGCTTAAAGTGCAGAATGATAAACAAAAAATCGTATTATTACATCTAAGTAAAAAAAAAATTAATTTACGCAAAGAATAAGGCTAGCCAGCTACTTTCAAACAATGATGGGGCGTTTTGTTATGAAAATTGAATAGAACTGTCTTTAGCACTTGACTTTTAAAATAGTGAAAATGAAATTAAAAATTCTTTCTATTTAGCCAGAAGCGTAAAATTTTAAATAGGTCGGCTTATTTCCGCAACACATCGGTAGATAATTACGTAGATAGGTACTAAAAAATAAACCCACATATAAAAATTGCAATTAAATTTTTCGTCTCTTGTTTAAACACTCGCTTTGAATAATTTTTCTTTTCCTTTTATGATGGTGCAAAATGGATTACATATCAGCATTGTTATTTTGATTTCTCAATTCTCTATTTGCCAGGAAATCGCAATATTTCTTTAATTATTTTAAAATACGCGAAATTTTTTAGCGAATAAATAAAATATTCATTTAACTTTTTTTTAATTATGTCCCATTAGTTTTTATCTATATCTATATCTATATCTAATTACCTACTTTCTTTACTGATCTACCTTCATTTCTTGAATTGAAAATTTTACCATCAGATATTGTGTTTCTTTATAGGTGGTAGATACCTGTGTTATTTAAAAAATTGTTTTTGCTAAAAGTAAGTAATGAATTGTAGCGTGTCTATGTGATGAGTAATATTTTTCATTGCCACTGACCTATTTCAGAATAAAAAGATAATTCACCCATTTAATTTGAAATGATAGGAAGCGTTGGTTTTTTTTAATTTTAAGTAATGATTGGTAGAAATGGAGCACCTGGCGTTATTTTTCATTTTGAATTTTCTTTTTACACCCATCATTTGTCGTTGGTCTCAGAATTACGTTATCGATTGGTTTATTTTTATGCACCACACGTTAAGACTAATTCGTCTATCCGTCATTTCGTTTATTTTTCAAATCGAAGCGCATTTTCATTCTCGTAAAAAAGCAAGAGTTAAGCTGTTTATAAATGAAAGTAATTTGTCATTTTTGGTTTTGAATGTAGCGTTTTCATCGCACTTACGTTGAAACTGGCTCGTCAATATTCATTTCAAAACCACGAAAGGAGATCTTCCATTTCAAAGCGATGTTTCTTGAAAAAAAAAGAAAACGTTTCTTATTTCCAATTTGAAAATTAAGGAAAAACCATCAACATAAATTTTAAATAAAAATGTGCACTCGTACAAATAGTATATGTATGTAGGTAATGAAATATAAGAAATTCTTTCTCCTTGGAATTTTATTTTGCACTTCATTTTGGAAATACATAACTTCGATCATCATATACGCACATATAAATAATAATACATATAGTTGTAGGTAGTAGGTAAATACGTACTAGGTAGAGGTACATCAAGTTTGTTAATGTAATTAATCTTGACGTAGGTATACTATTTCGAACAATCAATGCTGCCAAACACTGACTAAAGTTATTTTATAAAAATCTTGGAAAAAGTAGGCTACTAAAATTAATTAGGCACCGTTAGATACTTACGAAGTTACGAGTACGCGTAATTGCGTATTCAAGTACCTGCTCTCGTTACCTATTGACCACAATATTACATTACGTGCTATAAAGATATTTGTATAAAGATGTAATCACATTTCAACAGTTTCGAACAAATATCGATTCTAAAGTGAAGTTTGTGCATGAATGTTTTACAGATGACGAAATAGATGCATGCGAGGCAATTCGTAAAATGATGATGCCATCAAACAGAACTTTCACGCAGTTTCCGAACAGCATAACTGTGGTGCCACTTATGGCAATGCCGCATCAGAAAAAACCAAACACCATCATCATTTACCCGACGAGTGAGTTTTAATTCGATGATATGAATTAAAAATCGTTATATGCGTTACGATAGGTTTTACCTGTTACATATTTATTGTTACTCATTATTTGTCTAGATGGTTTTGAATATCGAGTGCTTAGTTAAGCGAAAAATAGAATTCTTAACAGGTAGTTTCCATCGTTTTTTTTTCAATTTGATTTTTATTCCCCAATTACACTTTTTCAGAGATTTGTAACTTTCATTGTCCGTTTTAAATTGAATTTCGCTATTATTATCTGTTCAGGAATTTTACGCCATGCCGATAATAAACCAACGCAATTTTTTCAAATTACCCTCCCTCAACTTGTGATACCCTATATCTATAGGATGTACTACCTTAGGAGTACTCTTGACTCTTGATAATTCACTTCATTTTTTTTTCAAAATATCTCATTCGATAACTCTGAAAAAAATTGAGAAAACAATACCGCTCAGTATAGAACATGAAACGCGTTGTACGTACTTTAGAAATTTGTATTTGAAAAATTTCATTTTCAAATGGTAATTTTTTAAACTATCATTCATGTTTTACTCGCGTTTTTTATCCTACTCACATGTTATTTATGTGTCTTAGAACGTGCTACCCTAGTAAGTACGTTTTTTATACTTGCACATCAAAATTACTAATCATCATTTTTAGGTGGAGTAAATCAAAAAAATGCTTTTTTGTTTGTAGGAACTTATTAAAAAAAAAAAAAGAGTAGCCCGGATAAAATAACGCGAAATGACCCATTTGTACTTACATATCTGCTTTACGTTTAATAGTGGCAGGATTAATATCCCGTACAAGAACACTAATCAAGTCATTAATATTTGTTATTTTCAAAGCAAAAGTAAACATATTGTTTGGTATTTATTTTAGTTATTTGTACCTGCGGGCTTACGAATAAAACTCATTTTTCGCACGAAATTATTCATCCGAAGTTGTTTAACCACATTTTCATAAATGGAATATTACATGTATCTGCATCCTGAAAAGTTCTTAAGTGAAATTGCTTTCCATTTTTTTCCATTATTTATTTTTGGGAGAAGTCGAAGTTATGATGAAAAAGTAATAGACACTTGCAAAGCGTGACTTAGTGGCTCTAAATCTGTGAAAGATAAACATCGGTGGGATCAGGTTTTTTATACGTTGTGTCATTTTATTCGCCAAAACTCGGTTGTTTTTCTTTAATTTTCTCTTGAAATTGAAAATTATGTACATTAATTTAGGCTATTGTTACGTTCATTCGTTTTGTTTATTAAATAAATGATAATTTTATTATTATTTCGAACAAAGATTAGGTACTACATACCTTGCCAACATTCAAAGGAAAAGATCATTTGAAATGAAAAATATTCCATTTATTAAATTACTGCCGCGTCACTGAATTAAGTACGTAGTTGGATACACATTCGCAAAAGAAAAATCTCGCGAATGAAATGAACTAAATGTTAAAGTAATCTTCAACAGGATAGGTGAGCAAACGAGAAAAATGATATTACAACTAAGTATTCATTTGCTGTTTAAAAATCGTTTTCCAACTACATTTATATTTAATGTTGGTTCTTTTCTTTGTAAAAATACGTATTTATTAATCGTGAAGCGTATATTCAGTTATGCGTGTCATATTTCCCTTTTATCATACTTATTATAAGAGTTTTTATTCGTTCTATCTGAAATTGTTATGTGCATGAAAAATTTCCTATGTACAATTGATACGAATATCGAAGCGTGAAAATTTAACGTGTACAAGCATGATGCAATACTCATTGTCAAATTTATACCCAACCTAAAAATATTTCCAAATTGTGAAGCATTTGTGAGGTAATTTATTAAATTTTGAAATTTGAAAAAAATTCATTTGCCCATCCATGAAAATACGGTGTATTTTTTTTGATTTAGATACTCGCATTGTTGAAATCTATGTTATTTTTCACAGAAAGTGTCTGTGTGTAATTGTTGTCATATTTAATAATATTTTAATGAAAAAGTCATTAATTATGTCTGATTCTACTTCATTTTTAAATGTTTTGTAATTTTCTTTCCTTTCTTTTAGTGTAAGTTTCTTTATGACAGATAGATTTATTTAATGAACATAACATAACAATACCTAACGTTCATCTTTAGTGAACTCGAATGGCGAAGTCGAGATACCTATTTCTTTGATCACGTTGCGTAAAAAATGTAGAAAGGCAGAACAATATTGATGTTTATTTTTCGCCCATAATTAAAATTTTTAAGGCTTAATTTAGTAATTTACAAGTCTAAAAACAATACTTATCAAATGGTAAGATGAATCTTTGCAAGTTTTTACCTAAAATCAAACGATATAAATATACGCGTACCTACCTAAGTACCTACTTCAATGGCAATGACAACTGAAGCTATTGCCATTAGATATCAAATAGGTACGAGAATATAGGTATTATGAAAAAACGACACATTTTCCATTTTAATATAATTCCCATAATGCCGAAAAAAGATTGATCACATTTTTTACTGATGAAAGTTTCAATACTTGGAAGTAACATTTTAATCCGTTATTGTTTGACGAGCCATTTAGTCGCAAAGAATATCAGCATTTGAGACTGACATTTTTTTTATTTCGAAATTAATTAGACATATGTATTATGTAGTATGTACTTAAGCGCGTGTTAGGTTTTTCTTTAATTACAATATCCTTGCGTTTTGTGTTCATGATTGTTGCATATGTTGCATAATTACAATGTATGTATACCACCTATTCAGTATAGGTAAAGGTTGAATAAAAAATGACGTGATTTTTTGCAACGTTTAAACAAAATAAAGGCATAAACGACGCAAATTAAAAGTAGGCAGCATTATTTGAAAATTTTTAATGAAAGCAGATGTTACCCTAGTGTTTGAATGGCCTTTCAAAGGCACTTGGCAACCTTAAATGCCACAAGTATCTTATTATTTTCTTTAACTCGTCAAAAAATCTCTTGTAGGAGTGCAAAATTTGTCACAAGTGGGGTTGACGGCTATTAAGCGTAAATTATGCGCATGCATTAAATCTTTATTTCGTTCACTGAATCATAGAGAATTCCGTTTTTATCAAGTGAAACAAATAGCTGAAATTTCTCTTCCTATGTGTATCTGTTTGTCTATGTGACTTAGCTTTAAAATGAGATTAAATCGAGGTTATTCGTTTCGCTGACTACAATCGGTGTGGCATTTAGAATTTGATAGTCACCACCCTTGGGTTAAAAGTCATGTTGTCGTTTTTGCTTTAAAAGTTATTGTTATTAATCATGAGATCATTAGAAATGGGAATAGGTTTTGTTATTTATTTTTTCGTGATTGTTGCTCATTTTTCAAATCATTGCTTACCTACTTCGATAAGTCCGAAAACTGCGATAACATCGAAATTAAATACTACAATTTGTTGTTCTGAATGTATCAAGTAGGTATGAAGTACATGCAATTAAATATCGGAAGGAACCTTTTATTTTGTTAATTCAGCCGCTCAACGTAGGTGCGTAGGTATTTTCACAATGATGAAAACTAAATCGAGACGTTAATAAAATAATAATCGATGGCTTTTACGGCATCAATTTTCAATCCATTTTAGGAAGAATATTTTGTTTGCACGGTACATCTTCGAGCAGTGAATAACTTTTAAAGTGCTTTGGGATAGATTAGTTTTAAGTGATTTTTTCGCAACGGAACCTATCTCGAGTGGTGAAAATTTCATGGTTAATGTTTATCTAATATGCATTAATTTACACGTTCTTTCATGAAATTCACATCTACCTGAATGGTAACAAATTTGTCATCGATAAATATTTTCATATTCAGGGTGTCTCAGTACAGGTTAGCACCCCTTCACCAGAGATATAGTCCACTCATGCTAGATTCGTGTATGTATGGTTGCCGACCCCATTATAAATTGAAGGGACAGAAATATGCTCAGTTGATTTTTTTTCCAATTTCGTTTTGGATTTTAATAAAGTGAGATACAGGAGTCCGGTTTGTGCTAGTTAAAGCTCGACGTTTTTTCATCTGATGATCTGAAATAATTCATAATAATGAGGTTTAACGAGGAAATTTTTCTGAGATTTTTTCAAAAATGTAAAAAGTAAATTGAATTTTCAACACGTTTTTTCAGATATTTAACGCAATATAAGCCCCCCTCGATCATCTACCACAGCGATGATCAACTCCACTAAAAAATTTTACGTAAAATTAGCTTTCCAAAGGTGCACAGTACAATCTCATATCTATCACGACTGTCTAGTGACGCACTGTTAAAAATCTGGAATAAAATTGAAAAAAAATTTCAGCTGAGCATATCTTTGCCCTTTCAATTCGCCGGTTCGGCAAACATGCATACATGAACCTGGCATGAGTGGACTATACCGCTGGTGAAAGGGTGCTAGCCTATATCGAGACACCTTGTATTTACTCATTGTACCTTAACTACCTACTTATATTTATGCGCAACTTTTCAGACGTTTTAATTGGTAAGTTTAAAATTCACCAGTAGCGATGTTCAAAACTTTCCTGTCAATTCGACTGCAATAAGTCAATCATCCATTTAAATTTTGATAACTTACTATGCAATCCGCTCTGTTATACAAGCATCCAGATTACCTACCATCATTAATTATTTGCACCTACTTTGAAAAATCTTCAAAATGTTTTATTTCATTTGTACTTTTCATACTGACATGCATTACAATGAAAGCTTGTTATTGGAAATCAAAATTTGACTAAACACATATCCGCTCATTTCCTGTTTCGCCTACCTACTACTATTCGCAATACATACACATGTTATGGTTCTCACACATGTTAGCAGATTTACCCACTTCCTGCATACGTAAAAGTTATTCTACAGTGTTTCGCTAACACATACGCATTTTATGCGGTTAGCCAAGGATCCAAACTTCTTGGAGTGAAATATTTCCCTAATTTATTTCATGAAATAAAAAGAGTCTGCAAGTAAATATAATTATGCGCGGTATAATAATATTTAAAGAAAAAAAAAAGTCAAGGGGGTAATCGACATTAACAAAATGGTAAATTTTTATCAACATCAATTAAATTACCGTAATGCCTATTGAAAAAATGAAGAATTTTTGAATTGGACGGATCTTTGAAATATGGAAAAGCAACTTTATTCAATTAAACCCCTTTGATAAAAGGTTTGTCGAACATCATTTTGATACAATACCTATTTTTTGTTTCATAAATGAAATTAAAATGGATGTTCCATTGGGTTTATTTGTTTTGTTTTTCTTTTTTCTAATTCTTTGAATTATTGGTTCGCAACTATGGAATTACCTGGTTACACCGTATCATTTAATAACTTCATTCACGCAGTTTTTCTTTTTTATTTTATCAAAATTGAAAAAAAATACGGGTAAAAATACAAGGATTAATAACACTTACATTTTCAGATAAATTCAAATTCAGCTTAAGCTTAATTAAATTCTATGCAGTTTTCATTTAATGCCGATAGGCAATAGGTACCTACGATGTTATTACGAGTTATTAAACATACCTGTTTGTGTAATAGTTACCAAGACCTTTCGAATGTACTATTACATATCTAAATTCAATAACTTGTTTCTTAAAATAATACTGCTTATCATGTTTGATTTTTTATTTACCGTTTTTGATTCCCTCAGGATCAAAAAATAGTTGCTCGAATATAACATCTTAGTTCTTGCTCTCATTTAATATTGCTATAATATTCGATGGTTCACTTTTGGTAAAATATTACCTAGCTAGTAGTTACCTACTCAAATGGCTTTTTTTGTCACCGTCTTATGTAGGTATTTTAATTTAAAATTGAAATAGACATTAGTATCACTTCAAGTTGGTAGCTCTTCGAAATGGAAAAAAGACAATTATTTTCTACTGGTAATAACAGTAAGTAGGGGTATTAAATGTGGTATTTTAACTAATATTAAAGTGAATTGTACAATTCAAATCAACAGTTCGTCTATTTGCCGAAGCATTAACATTTGACCACGCGATCAACCATGTACCTTTCGATTACGTAACAATACAGAAGCACCAAATGTTTAAAATCATAATGGTAATTTTATTTGGTAATTATTGCCATCGGTCTTTTATAGGATATGCACTGATTTTATAATAGATTTATTAATTTTATTACGGAGCCATTGTGACATATTATGTCCGAACTATTGTAATTTCCTATACAGTCCGAAATGATTAATAATTTTCGCTATCGGCGTATTTGGGAGACAGTTGATAATTTATTTATGTTTCCGTTTGGTCGTGGCTTATATATTTAGTTAAGTTATCTACCACTTTAATATTTCATTTTGATGTAAAATTTCACTACTGCTGACACAATAGCATTTATATCGATTATAACTACAAATATGTTTTCCGTTTTCATTTGAATTGATGGTAGGAGAAAGAACGATGCACATGTGGTAGCAATCAGTCGTGATGAAATGTTAGAAAACCGGAAATGTCGTTTAGTATTGGGCTTAAATACACTAAGATTTGACGTTAATGCTTAAAACATCGAAAATAGTGGACGGATTTTCTTAAATCCGACTTCCCATTACTCTTTCATTTTCTTTTATAACACCAAAGTCACGAATGTCAATCTTCATTATGCCCAACTGACATATATAATCTGCTCTTGCTTTTCATTCGCTTGTTACCCCGAAATTTCGAGTTTCTTTAACTTTTTATTTTATTTTTTGTATTGTTTATTAAACAACATCGAAATCAATTATGAATAGAGATTTTTTCATGATACAAATTACGCTGACAATGTGAAATTTTGTCAACGGTATTACCGGTACACAAAACTACCATATTCGACTGCTGATTTGATAAGCTTTTTTCTTGAGGAGAAATTTCTTCGTGCATGTCTGCAATAATTATGTAGGTACTTTCATTGGTACTGTTATTTTGTTTCCAGTTGCTCCAGAAACCATCGTCATTCCTATCGTATCATGTATATTTGGATTTCCTTTGTTAGCACTGCTGATCATCTGTTGTTTGAGACATAGAGCAAAATTAGCTAGAGAAAGAGATCGTAGACGAACAACGTGAGTTTTTTTGAATATGTTTTACCGTACCTAATACGTAGTTAGACGAGATTAAATTTTTCATGTACCGATAGCAATAGTACGTAATATAAGCATGGTTTAACTTACAAACCAATTTGCCGATGTACATTTAGAAAAGACGGAAGGTTGGTTATTCACGAAAGTGGAAAAATTAAGTTTTTTTTCTGGTATTTTGTCGGTATGAAACCTTACAATAACAGAAACAGTAGAGCGGTATAATCAAAATTAAATTGATAATGTTAAATGAAACGTTGACAGATTTTTTTTTCATTTTATTGAGAAAATGAAAGTGGTTTGTTATTAAGTTTTTTGCTTCGTATTGATAAATTCGAAGATGAAAAAAATTGTTATAGTTGTAAAATATATATAGATATCAGATAGATATTATATAGGGATTCTGCTTCATTCGGACTACTTTTGGTTGAAAAGAAAATGTTTATAAAAATTGAAAAATTCTGCAACGAGAGTAGTATCTACTTACTAAAACGCGCAATCTAATAACAAATATCAAAATTGTTGCAAAAGCGATGCTGAGAAGACAATATTGCCTCGAAATGTAATCTATTCTCCAAATAGCGCTAGGAGGGTTAAGTATTTTTCCCTTAAAAATTGTAACTTCTCAAGTGACGAACTTCCGCATAAAAAATTTGCTGACTCGTTGAATCAATTGAGTGAACGTTAACCGTTCGATACTCAATAATTCTCGTTTTTCTACTAGGAAATCTAAATTTAGCTGTTTTCAATTGAAAGTGTCAATTTGATGAATATCTCAATACCCGAACTACCAAAACTAAATTAATAATGACAGATCTCACAACCCGAATCGATATCTTCTATCAGCGGCTTCGTACCCATTGTAATTTATGTTAACAATATGAAGTAAACCATCACAGTAAACGAATAGAAATATTTTTTTCACTCGTCATTTTTTGTACACCACTCAAAATTTTCTTCCTCATTTAAAAAAGAAAACACGCTTACATTTTTCATCAACAGAGATGAGTGTAAATTAAGTAGGTATACTATAGTATCTATATATACATATTATGTAGTTACAGCCATGTTACAGCTTATAACCAAAAACATCACCTTTCCATTTTCGAATACGATAATTTTATTTTCATAAACATTAGATATAGGCGACGCGAGACGGCGAGTTTAGCACAATATTTAATTGGCAAGTGAGTTTTTTAAACTTATTCATGAAGAGGAGGCTACAGGTATATTACATTGCATAACCAATCTTTGCAGGAAAAAACACTAAAATCTTTGTAATTGCGTGGGAAAATTCAAATGTTGTAATATCGCTCCATAAGACAAACAAGTGTATGTTTTGGGATACCATATCAAAAAATTGTCCCATTTGATCAACAACCGAAATTGTAGTATCTTAGAAAGCTCAAAATAAGGTCCCGTAAGTTCAATTTTTCGTAAAACTGAGCAATTTTTTGATATAATACTCTTAGACGTATATTTATTTGTCCAATAAAGCGATAATCAGCAATTACAATTTTCCCGAGTAGTTACAGAAATTTTAGTGCTTTTTCCTGCAAAAATTGGTTAGGCAACTCACTATATCCGAAGTTCCGTCAAATTTAAAATCACAATCGAATCGATGGGTGAAAAAAAAACTATATCATTATTGTAATGTGTATCTGTAAAGACGGCTTGCTTCACTTTTGTATATTTTACTCTAACGCCTTCTGTGTACTACTGAAAAAAAAATGTCTTTCGTTTTACTTTTATTCTCAAAATTGATAGCATAAAATCATCTCTTATAGAACGTTATATATCCAATTTTGTATTTTATTAATTTTCTCAAGACGCGAAAACAAAGTGAAATTCGTTTCTGAGTTTAGAAAAACAATTCACTTGTTCACGTGTTCAAGGGAAATCGCGCAACGCCTGATTGAAATGTTTATGTAAGTAAATATTGTGTACGCTGGTGCTTGTAGGTATACGCGTATATTTTTTATGAATGATACCTACGTAAATAAATTTTATTTGATAATATCTGTCTACTTTAAAAAATTTTACTACGCAATGAATCAACGAGTAAAAGGAAGATGTTATAAAAGTAAAGTTGTCGATAACTTTTTTTCGATACTGTGCTTACAACAATATACGAGTAAAAAAATAAGCGCATGAGGCTATACGAGTGATTACGTGCACCTATACACTCATCTGTACGTATGTGTATAGGTATTTTCTATTGTAGGCTTATATAAAATTTCCCGTTCTATTCTCATTGCTATTGTTTTTGTGGTAGATACTGTAAACAAAAAATCAGTAGGTTACTTTCAAGTATTTTTTCATTTTTCCCTGTTTTATAATGTTTTACAGATTTTCCCCATTCCTTCTAAACCTTTGAAATTTACTTTATGTGAAGTTTGTTCATTTTAAAGTTGAAAAGCTTAAAGTTTACTGCAAAGTTGATAAAAAATCATAAGTCTATATTATGACCATGTGTTACCTAAGTTGGTTTACTTTTAATAACGCGATTCGTATCGAGATTATTCACTTTTAGCTTGGGTCATGTCGATAAAAGAAATAATGTAAACATTTTTTCAAAAAGAAAATGGTACGCGTTTATGATTTATGCGGAAACTAAACAAAGACAGAAAAAATACCGCCAACTATTCCACGCGTGTATTATTGAATTATCTGCTAAATCAGTTTATCTAGGCATTCCACGTGAATATTTCTACATGTACTTTACTTCCATTCTGATCCGAAAACTCATTGTTATTTTTTCGTTTTTTTGTTACACTTAAACCGTATTTTGACTTTAGGTTTCAGTACAAAAGGTATATAACCGATTTTAATCTAAAAAAAGGTAATATATTGATAATAATATCCGTCCAAAAAGTACGTGAAAATTCGAAGTATTTTTTGTTTTTCTTTTTATTAGTTTTTTTTTAATGAGTCCAACTTTTTACTCATAAAGCCTGGCCTTTTTAAAATAAGCCTGTATTATTGCATCTTTTTTTATAATACATAGATAAAAATAAAGTGGTAGTTTTAATTAAATTCTTAGGTAGTGTAATTTTTAAGTAAAAATTTTAAATATTTGAGTATTCTCATTACACATTGTGACTATAGTTTGTTCTTCACTTCGCCCAATATTTAAATCTATTTGGTCTACTTCTTTTCATTTTTGCCAATTGCTTTGAGTTGAAGTTGAAAGATTTATTTTGTAATTAACTGATAATTTGTTCGTTGATGTTTCAGAAATTTTACAAATGAGCACAGTGCTATGTCTCTGGTGCGACTTAGCCCAATGCATAAATTAGGTAAGTTTTTTTCAACTAACAGAAAAGTTTTTTTTTGTAATCTTCCGCAAGTTTTGCTTAAATACCGGTTTTTCATCAATGTTTTGTTAATGCACAGAAGTTATTTCTATAATAATAACAAATAGGTATAGTATGACTAAAAAGAAAAGTTACCTTAAGATTTACTCATGGGTTTAGTTAAACGTGATTCGTGGTTAACCAAAAATTGAACATTTAAAAATCGAATAAATCATCTATAAACATATTTTAATCCCAGCAAAATACAATTACATAATTGGATGGGTAATTGATTATGAAGTAAATGAAATTCGACGCCTACGTTCTGGTCAATTCATTCATTATCTTCAATGTTATTTCATTATCCCAGACAAAAAAAAGTCGAGGTGAAATTCATTATCGAAATAAAATTCAAATATGTACGATTTTTTGGATAAATCTTGGTAATTATTTGAATAGAACACTTTGACTTAAGAATATAAATCGTGTAAGATGAGATTATACTCGTAACAAAAGTGATGAATGAAATTTCCAACATCCATTTTACATGTCGAATAGTTGTACTAAGGCTGCACGATGGGAGAAATTTATAGCAAACCTGAATTACTGCGTACTGCCGAATTCTTAATTTTGTTCTTGAAAAGTAAAGATTTATTTGAAATTACACAAAACAGAATAAAACGAACCTTTTTCACACTCGTACATTTTGAATTCATATATCTTGGGGTTGTTTACGCATTTTAAATAGGTAGGGTAGGTCTGGGTACGTAAATCATTAATGTGGAGTACTTAGATGAGGGTATTAAAATAATGTTCAACGAATTGCTAATGACGACGAAACGAATATAGAAAATCGATGAATTTCGCTGAAGCGAAAAAATTCATTCAGTATTTACACCCACTAAAATGCGATTACTATCAAATTTTTCATTATCAATATCATTTCCACCTACCTACTTTATATTAAAATTTAAACAACATTACACCGACACATACTGTCCAAACTTCATTAATACTTTTGTCAAGAAAACCATTTTTTTAAAAGAACGCATTAAATTTTAATTAATTTCTCAAAGACCTTTACAGACCTACGAGTATTTATCTTGTAGGCTAAAATCTAATGACTGTTTCGTGTTAGTATTACCTATGAGATAGGAAGAGAGTGTGTCGAGACAAAACCTTTCTCTTTGCAGAATTTGCTGAGTAATATATTATTCGATATTTACTTATTCAAAAGCATTTTGATTCATTGATGTAAGTAAAGTAGCTGTGTAACATTTCATTGCTTCTAAAATCAACATGAAGTATTTGATAGTTGATTTCTTGGAAAGTTAAACATTAATTAGCTATCTTTGTAATTCATTGTCATTTAAACCATTTGTCCGATGAATGAACGCAGTTCCGGTCTCGGGAGTAAATGTGCGAATTCTTATCCCGATGATGCTTTCTGCTGTCATCAAGTAAATTCGAAAATATATTGTTCTTTTCCTTCTACCTCAGAGCTACTCTGGATATTTGGATAAACTGTTGAAAAAAAAAATTATTACGTTTTTTTTAGTACATGCATGATGTAATGTAGGTTGTAGGTGTACACTTGCCTAAATCTAAATATGTAAATGCAGATTCAATTTAGTAATTTGATTTCTGGATAATTTCCTTTCAAATTACCTGCTACAAGCTACATAGGTAATGTAAAGCAGGTAGCAGGTACTAGGAAGTAGGTAGTAGGTATAGGTATTAGGTAGAGTACTTTTACATATGTAGTAGTATGTTGTACACACGATAGTACGAATACCTGGAGTAATGCACAAAACTCCAAACGGCTATGAATGATGATGAACAATATCCGGGTGTTGTTTGGGATTTTTGAAAGCGAACATATATATTTATCTTTTTCAAATTTACTGCTTTGGGGATTCGAATAGCGTAGGATTATTCAAAAAGCATGCAATCTCAGCTTCTTCGGAATTTTCCGCTATTTTTGAGCTGGGTATTAAGTACAGATGAATTATGAAAAAACCTCAGCAAAATACGCACATAAATTATAATATTTTTTCCTGTAGGTACATTTTACTATTCTATTTTTCGAAACAATAAAAAATGAGTGATACGGTGATTATTTTTCTTAGATGTGTGAAACAAAAAAATGTAATTCGTAGAGAAAAACTTTTGAACAATGATAAATATTACGATGGTAAATGATTTTATAAAATAATATGGTAATGATTTATAAGTTTTCATCATTTATTGCTGAAAAAATTGCTTTCCAAGTTTTATCTTTTATCCGAGAAAAACTTTGATTACGTTAACCTTTCATAATTTAAATTTTTTCGTTACTGTTTTTCTCAAAGCTTTACTAAACACGAAATTCTTAAGCCCATTTTACTATTTCATACAAATAAATAACAAATCGCAATGTGAAACGTTCAGATTTCTTTTTTTTTCAGTGTACCTTACCTACTCGTAATTTTATTTCATAATGAGATAAGTAAATACGTCATTTGTTGACCGTAAAATACCTATAGCAAATTTTTCTTCTTCATTTTTTCTTCAACAACTTTCATTGAATAAATAATATATACTTATTGAATTTATTATTTTATTTTTGCTTAAGTTTATAACTTTGTGGTCTTCCTAAAACCCACAATCTCATTCAATATTTAATACTTTTTTATATCAGAAAATGAACATTTCTATGTACTTTGAAAAAAAAATCAATTTAATAATTTTCAAATTATGATCATATTTAGTTGATATGTCACTACTTTGGCGAAAACCAGATTAATTAACATACCTACTTACACCGTTTCAGCCTTAAACATAAATTTATAATTATGAAAATCCGTTGGTGGTGCTACGGTGATATTTCAATGCGGGTCGTTTCAGAAGTTTTCATCTATGTGCTACATGCAAAGAGGTTTTTGTTTATGTGTTGAGAAGTTTTGATCAAAATATTTTAGTCATGTACAAAAGAGGTGAAATTTTGACCTTCACAGGAATAACATTTCAAAATATTGTTCGTAGGTATATTATGCATCCAAACATTCGTAGTAACATTCTTACTTGAATGAGTGGGAAATCAACCCGCATTTCAAGCAAAAAAATATTTACTTGTTCAATAATTGTTTGCGATTTTTTTTGTATTAGTATGTAGATGTACAGTACATTTATATGTATGAGTATGAATTTACACATAATGTGCCACCAACCTAACTACCTATCTAATACGTTGAATTGAAATACTTCATTGGTAATGGTGAAAATATAAAATTATTACTTCCAAATTCTAAAATATAATGAAAAATTCTTCAAAAATTAAATAAAGAGTGATTTTAAGTAGGGGAATGTGTAAAGAATCGAATTATTATGCATACATACGCACGAAGCGGCTTTGCGTTCACAATAAACTGTCTTGGTCCAGAATTTCACGACTGAAAGTGAATTGCTAGAAAGAAAGTCAGTTAGCTGTTTTTCATATGAATAAACACGAGAAAATATGGCATCTACTTTCAAAATGTTTCTCTGAAAGCAGAGATACTACCTCATAATTTATTGTCAATAAATCGAGTTACAAATTAAATTTCAAAATTAATTACGGTTTTCCATTCAATTCTCATGATTAATGAGAAGAGCTGTTTTAAAGTTTTATATTATTTTTTACAATTGAACTTTGACAGGAACGAAAAAACCAAAAAATTAAGAAAAACTTTTAGATTAATCGCAACGCAAAATCATTTCACAAGCACAAAATAAAAAAAAAGGTAGGTACCCAAAATTAAAAAAAGGAGAAAATGAAAATGGTGCAAAAGAAATAAATATTTCCGTTACTGATTACTTCAAACGAAAGGCTCAACTTTATTTTAGCTTTTTCTTTTCTTACTTTTAATGCATTGTTTAACGAACAATTAACTAACGTAATTTATTCGAGAGAGTCTTTTTTCTTCTAAATAATCGTTCAAATCCCTAGATTTTATTCTTTTGATGTCACGTAGCTACCTTAATGATGACTTGTACATGGGGGTTTAAAAATTTATTTCCGTCTAGATACGTTGAGAAAGGTTTCTTAGAAAGTTTTCAAATTTAGCTCACGTGTAAACTGTTAAAATTACCTACGTATGCGGATTCAGGGAAATAATAAATTATATTTAGTTTTCATCAACCACCTTGTCAACATAATCAAATTTAAAGTAAGCATAAGGTTTTTGAATTTTCTCGTCTTCAAATAATTTGCATTTCTTCGAATGAAAAATAATTTTTTTGCATCGTAAAAATTAAATAAAATCGAATTGATAACCTTAAGGAGTTAAGAAAACAGAAGCTATCGAAAAATTTAATGATTGGCAGAATTTTAAGAAAAGTGAAAAAGCGCAAATCATTTTTCCATCAGCGAGGAATGAAAATACTACATGAGAGCTTGCTACCTTCTAGGCTGCTACAGATATTTTGTGTTTTACCAGCAACGAGGTTGTATCTCAAAAATTACAATTTATGACGTTTTTTCTTTTTCAGTTTCCAAGTATCTATTCGGTACTCGTACCAAATATTCAATAGAAAAGATGAAACCTCAATTTTTGTTATCAATGTATCTGTTTCTTTCAGTCCGCATCATTTTTCTCACAAATAGAAACATAACTTTTCAATTTGAAATCTTGAAAATAGAAGTGGAAAAAATAATATTTCATTCACCCTGGTAAAATATTTCATTCACCCTGTTAAGATTTTATTATAGGTAATGATGAACAATAATTTGTAGGTACGTACCTACGTACGTACCTACGTAGTACGTACTGATAATAAAGAGTATATCATTGACCGTTAATCTACAACTCATACGTGTGAAATATCTACTGAGTAGATTGTTAGATTATATACCTATTTAAATCAATTGTAAAATTAAATGAAGATGCTAGGTTGTAGGTAAGGTATATTGATAGCTAGCTACTGGCTGCTTACTCATCAACTAGAAAAATTAAGTATTTCACATTCGGCTTTTTAGTATAGGTACCAACACTATTGCCGTCATTAAAAATTTGGTATGAAGATAGGAAGGTACATACCTTACCTATCTCAAACGTTTTCGATGTTTTGAATTTTCCTGGAAAATTTTTTTCTAATTGTTATCTTTTTCCTTGACATTGAACATGGAAAATTCAAGTAGGTACTTGATTCAAATGCTTTACTGAAACTGAATTTATCGCCAATATGATACTATAAATGCGAACGGAATTTCTAATTTTCAACAATTATATTGAGGTAACCTTAAAGGTTAATTTCTCACTTATAATGCGTACCTTGGTCATGCTTAACAAAAGTTTCACGTTAAATTGCAAATCTACAATTCCTACGTGCACAGAATTTTACTACAACTTTCCGTGAAATGTTTGTGTACAAGGTATGTTATGCGTTAGTGAGTATGTAGTTTATTACATACATAGTATGAACCTATACTCAATGCATCATCATACGTATAGTAGATGCATTTTAAATTATCTAATACCCAGCCACCAGAAAGTATAGAAATCTACCTTCAAAAATTAAATAATTTTTATAGTTCAGGTACCTATACTTACTTCTTACCAGCACTACAAAACTGATCATTGTTCATGGAGAGATTAATATAAAATTGGAAATAAAAGAAAAATAGGTTTAAAACATATACTTATGTATATGTACAATAAATTAGGAATTCGATTCTCGGTTAATTTGCGTGTAATATCTCTGCATTCATATGTTTTCGAAACAAATCTTCAAAAGGAATAAGTTCACATATGATAAAACAATTCATCTGGCGAATAATCGTTTATAGTAGGTTAGGCAGGACTTTTGCCATGTACCATCTCTACCTTGGTCTAAATGCAATTATAAAGGTACCTACGAGATAGCACATGAAAATGTCAAAACAAAGTTATAATGCTTAATTATTATTTAAACTATAAGTTTAACTTTGCGGTAGTTATCTGCATTGTAGGAACTAGGAAAGTATCTAATAAATGTCAAAAACGGTCTAACTTCTTACATGCACTTTAAAGTGTCCTAAATATTCATGAAAATTTGTTAGCAAATAAAATTTACGTTTTGTGTACTTAATGTTCTACAGGTCGTTAACTTTATAACATTTAATTTTTTTCAATTTTCATTCAGTACGCTTATTCTATCTAATGTTTTTGCATCTAAGTGCCCTGATATTCAGTTATCAGCTTTGCGAATCTGATTTTGAGGTTTACCAACACAGGGGTTGATTTGAAATATCAAGAGTGGTGTGAATTGCCTAGTGTAATATTTGTAGGTACTTTTTTATCGTCAAATAAATCGTAAGTTTCGCTCTTTATTTGGTAGTTTGTTTATACCTATGATATTATTAGTAAGTCACATACGATCGTAAGTACGAGATATACACAAGTACACAATGTACATAACATATGTAAGTTTGAGTTCAAGCATGTCCAATGACTATTTAGAATTTCGCTCCAAATTCGTTGCAATAATTACTTCCACCGAGTTAGCGATTTTTAAAGTAAAAAGCATTTTTGTCATACTAAGTTACATAAAAATATAAATTTCATTCACGGTACCAACTTTAATTTTCTGTTTCTTTGCGGTTTCGTGTACTCGTAGTTTAGCCATCTCAAAGGAATAAATAAAATGATGAAATATTTCTTTCTCTCGGCTGACTTCTAAAGAAATTTTTTATTTCATTCTAGGTGTTTACCTCGCTGGTGCGCAACAACAGAAAGCGAAAAATACATCAACACGAAATGATCGAGCCATGAATAGAAATTTTCAATCACTAGAGCTAGATACGGTAATAGAAGAACGAAGTAGCGAACCGGATATAGAAAATACCGTATCATCGATGGAAGCATTTTCGCAATCTTCTCATAGTTAGCAATCAGCGTTGCCGCCCGGTAAAAGGGTGGATGTTGGTGTACAAACTGATAAAGAAAAGAAGCCACCACCAAGATCGCCATTGTGGAGTACCTTGACCAATAATAAAGAAGACGAGATAAATCCTGATGTTAGTTGACAAAACGAATGCCCTTTTCCAGGGCCTCCTTTGTGATTTCATGATTGACAATTAAAATTCTCATTTTTGTGATAAATCCATGTTCATTTATTTTTATACTTACATTCTTGATTTAAGATTCGTTCAACCAAATTTTTGTCTTCTGTGTAACTATCTGTTGAATTTTTTTTTATTTTCTAGAAAAATGTTGGTATGCAACTTATAAGGCCGTATAATTATAAGCTACGAAAATAAAACTCACTATAATGTATAATTCACTTGATAGAATTATGATTTTTCTATTTAACTCATGAAGTGTACCACGATAAATATTCATAAAAACATTTACGTAAGATTTGTGAACCTCTATTAATACATAAGTCAATTTTTTTGAAAATCAACTACCTACTGTCTATAAAGTCTACGGCACGTTTACTAATATTCATGTCTTAATTGATGTACTTAATTTTCCTTGGTGATTTTAACAATGTATTGCTCGTTTTTACTTTGATTATTTTAATTACGTCCAATTTTTCAAGTACACATGTTGAGAGTACTTACAATCAAAATGAGGCATAAGGGTAGCAAACATCAACATTCAACAATTTAACACGAGCCAATTTGCACTAAATTTTCCATCTTTGGTGAAAAAATGTATTTTTGATGAAAACAATTGAATGTTGAGTGATAGATTTTTAAGAATAAATCGTTAATTACGTCGGTTCTTTCTTCTTTTGGTCTTTTTTTTTATGATTAGATTACGCGTTTTCTACATAGTTGTTCAACAAATATTAAAATTGTTTCAAAAAAAAATCTTACGCATGTAAAGCAAATTTAACAGGTGAATTTTCACCACCTCGTGTGTATAGGTCATTTTTTATTTTTTTCACAAAAAAAATCAAAAAGATACCTATTACCTACATGTATACGCACATTTTTTAAAGACAATTTTTTACTGAAATTGCTTTGCAACATTCGTGAAGTGTAAAAAGGAACACAATAGGTATCATAATTTTTTCATTAAAATACGTATCGTGTCTGTAGAATGATTTTGAAATTATCAAAAAAGCCACACTAAATTGTAATGCGTAATTAATTATTAATTTTCCTGAATTCATCTTCATATGCAATTTGCAGTTATATTCCAAAATCCATGGTAATACGTGTATTACGTATACCAATACCTACTTGACAGGTGATCACTAAGTATACAATGTAGGCAAAGGTACTTCCTTGCAACTAGCGAACAAATCATTTAACTGCCGTTATATTACTAATACCTACTTCCGCCGTACTTACTTTGTTGGAATTTTATTTATGAAAAAATGTTCCTTTTAAATATTTGTTTGAACAATAAATTTTACGTATGTACATTTTTATTGGCTAATAAAAGTTTAACATTTTGTCTGACGACTGAATAGTAATAATTTTTAATATTCTTCTGTCGCATGAATCTTTTTCCTCTGATCATCTTTCGTGTTCTTCGCATATGTTATAGTTGTATATATTTAATAAGCTTAAATATTCGTATTAACATGATAAACATTTCATGTATTCAAACACATATACCACTATGAAATTTGTTTTCACAATCACAAAGGCTTGTAATGTAAATAAACTCAAAACCCCGCATGCACGTCTGTGGTATGCAGCTAACTACCTGAATGGAAGTTGAAACGTGTAGGCATGACAGAAATTTACCTTCACTTCGTATCATTTAAGAATATTAACGTTTGATGTTCATTGCGAAAGAAAAAGAAATGGTAGGTAATACATTCAGAATCCGTTTTATTTGCAGTGGCAATGCGACATGTTAAAAAAAAAATTCTGTTTTCAACTGATATCCAAGTAATTCTTAGGTGATTTTAAAAGTCAAGTGACTCAAACTTCTGAAATTTAGAAAATTAGTCGAATAATTGGACATTATAACCAAACTGATGTTAATCCACCAGACGTTAATATCACCAAAAAAATGTAGAAATAGAATAAAACTAACAATAAGTACCATAAAATAAAATTAAAATTATCAATATTGAATGATAACACATTACAAATTTCATTTTTTTTTAAATATGATGAAAAATAATGTAAACAATAAATTATGATAGCGTTTTCTTGAGTATTGAAATTGCAAGTACCTTCCACATGGCGCCATCTTCTTGAAACTTGACCAAAGTTTTAACTCAACGCGAGAAAATAGAAAATTCATTTATTATTCGACTATACGGTTGTCGACCTAACTTCAAATTCTGACGCAATGGCAACACAACTGCAAAGATGGCGCCAGCATTATTTAAAAAAAATATGTACGGCTCGCTTTTATTGTTTTCTTCCTAGGTAACACTGTAAGCACAAAATTTTCTCGATCGTTGGTATCAGTGTAAAAGGTAAACTGTTAAACGTTTCGAAAAGTTCTCGTTTTCTCAGTGAATTGATGAATTGTGCGTAAGTTGAAACTTTGTTTACAATCTGTTGCCGGTGTTGATTTTACTAGTGTCTCGCATTGAAGTTGCATGCGGTGTGCTTTTTGCTAGAATGTGTCGTGAAATTATTTTTGGAATATGTTTAATTAATTATTAATTATTAGTCTATGTTCCATGTTTTCCAAGTTTCAAATTCACGAGTCTGTATCGTCGTGAAACTGAGATGGGTTGATGTGATGAATTTTCATTCCCCTCTATGCGATTTACAAAAATTATGGATAAACGTGTTAAATTTTCGTTATTAAGATAGTATATGTGTTCTTAATCAATCATCAGGCTACAATGGGATGCGGACAAAGTCAGTTCAGTTTAATTTATCCGAAGAAATTCAAGAGAAAGGAAAATAAAAATAAGGGTGAGTTATGACTTATGAGCTCATGTAGCCAATTTATTAGTAAATATAAGTGCATAAGTAGGTAATTAGGTGCATGTGCTCAACGAAAACACTTCCGTTTGTTTGTGTAGATAATGTAGGTACGTGAGTTTTGGAATAAATCATTCCTTTGCAATAAAAATCAAACGCTTCTGTATTGAGTCATGTTGATTGAAGATTTAAAATGAAAAGTATTCTTGACGATTTCTGCCATGAGTTGTCAAGTGGTAAAAAATATTAGAAACTAAAAAGTTTCAAATCGCTGATTATTATTGGTAAATATGAATACCGATGGATCAAAAATCCATCATTTTGATATCTCCCATCAATTTGATTTCTGCTAGTAACGAAAATATTACCCATACACCTTCAGTTTGATTTTGGTAGGTAAAGTATGGTGATTATTATGAAGGTGTTGTCGATTAGAGTAACTATATTGTACCCAAAATGTTGGAAAGACAAAACGTAAATGTAGAAAGTATCATTACCTGTGTTTAATTAGACGTTTCATGAGTATGAGTGCATTGAATTTCTGCTCTACAGGTCAATCTTAATAAATTGTTTTAAGGTGTTTGTAGTTCACGTGCATCAAATACATGAACTTACCTGTTGGATGCAAAAATGAGGTGGAATATGATAGAAATAAATGTTCCACCAAAAGGATTCCTCATGAAACGGAACAATTTTAAATTTACTCATTCCATGGGATAATAATACATTTGTTTTCCTCTACGAATCTCATCAGTATTTTCAACACTTTATACCGGCATTATCATCAATAATTTATAGATTTTCATGCTGGGCAACAAAAACAAAGTGATTGATGAATTTCTGTAGCTTCATAGTTTAAAATTGACTCTCACCTACTCTGCTTAAAAAATAAATTTTACTTTACATTTCTGGTGCAGCTCTAAATACTAAAGCTAAGTATGGGCTATAAAAAAATTAATACTTACCATGAATCAGAATTCGTGAAAATATAAATTAGTATTGTTCTCATTCGTAAGAAATTTCTATTTTTTATTCTATGAATAATTTTACCAATTGGAGAAACAAGCTGAAAGCTCCGGTCATTATTTCCATGCAATGAGTTATAATTTTATGATTTTAGATGTGTTATTCAGATCATTTGTGTTTTCATTAATACATGAGTTTGGCGTCTAGTCAAAATGGATAAAATAGGTAGCATAATCTTGAAATTGTCAAAGATTAATTAATTTTTACAAGTATTTGTATACCGTCATGACTTAAATTTATATTTTCGATGAAATAACTTTTTCGGCAGATTTCAAATTAAGATACGCGTTCATTTGTATTTTCGTTTGAATAACATTCGAAAATGGAAAATGAGTAATTACGTGGTAAGTATTCATTTTTCCAAATTTTCATTTCAAAACTTCATCTGCCAAGTTTAGTGTACGATTTGCGTAAATTTTAAGCTTAGCGTGTCTGTTGAAGTTGGAATTTTGCGCGACAAAAAAAAAGAAATTTCTTTGTTTAATTTCTCTCATAATCAAAAATTATTCTCTTGTTCGATTTCAAGCAGGCAGATTCAAACTAACAAATTATTTTCTAACCTTCGCTTTCCGCGTGGATTTTACGGTTTTCCAAATAATTGGAAAGTCGTAAAATTATCGATTTATTTCAGTGTATCAAAAATTTCGCGAATTGAATACCTACCCACTCAAGTTTTCATTTTCTATTATTTTCAATTATCGAAAAGAAAATATATCAAGAAATCTCGACTGGGTAATGTGTAACTCTCGAAAAGGAAAAAGGCAAAAATGATACGATGTATGAACATGTTATTAGATTTCCATTTCACTAGGTACGTACGATTTTTCTAACCCAAAGCTACGAAAATTTCCTATCACTAACAAATGGTTTTTTGTTGAAACTTGAATGAGAAAAAAGTGTTTCAAAACGTATGTACGTATTACTTACAATCGTGTAGAGAAATTCATGAATATCGATCAGCAATACTGAAAAGTTGCCTTGCGATATAAACTGTCTGGAATCTAAGTGAATACCATAAGTATATTATCTAATACGCTAACATAACTTTTGTGCGTATATATTTCTTTATGTATCTACTTACTTCATCTATTCTTTGAAGAATATTTTGGACGAAATAAATTAATATTGAAATTTACGCGGATTCTGTGTAAGCTTTTCTCATATATCTATATATGGTTTATGTACCAGAAATATGTCGTTGATTCTTGGTTTCAAAAGTATATTTTGATGTTTTCTAACATCTATACCACGTAATATTGAGTACCATGTGAGTTCTTCGACCTGAACGACATAATTCATCAAAATCCATTTCCAAAATATCAGTAAACAATTTACGATAAACGTGTACATTTACCACTTGATAAAAATCACCGAGCGAAACCGTGTTATGAAGTGTGCTGATGATTTTGCTATGGAAAAAAATAAAGATCTCGTCGTTTTTACACGAGGTACATGTTTCCACGGCTATTTAAAATTCGCCAATCGTGACCTCGCTTTTTTAAAATTTAGTTTACATTTAAAATGAAATTTTCAGCACTTCAAGTCACGAATTTAATTGGATGACTTTAAGTTACAATCAAAGACGTTTTATTCGCTACTGTTTCGCTGTTCCCTTTTTTTTTCTTATCAATGTACTGAAATTTATTTTCACGACCAGTAAAATAAAATTTTAGTCTTGTTTATTGAATTTATATTCCACGTTTATGAAATTGCTAATCTTTTTTTCAAGTGTAAGTATTTTTTATAAACCCTCGAGGAGTCATTGAAATGAAAATCTAATGTCATAATCTATTCAAGTTGGGCACATCGAAGTAAACTCGTCTGGTTAGAAGTTCAAATTATAAATTAACATTGCATGAGCACATTCAAATGAAAAAAAATTCACCCGATGGAAACGAAAAATTGAGACTTTGGAGCAATATTGAAGCATTTCATAGGAATATGCGTTAAAAGAGACCACAAAAAAACTTCATCAATGCCATGATTTCTTATAGATCATTTGATGGACACAATTTTGAGCATGTTAGAATTTTTACTTAACCCTCCATTTGAAGGGGCAAACATTTTCAAAATTTTACTTTTGAATTTTTAGCGTTACGTTTTATTTTTCTTTTTTTCATTTTATCTCGAAAAGTAAACATTTTAGAGAAAAATTAGTCATCATCAAAATTGTGCAGCATGCAATTTTCTTTTCATATAAGACGATTAGTTTTTTAATTCGAGCAACAGTTCTCGAAATATTTCAGTTTGAAGTATTTTATAGAATGTTTTTAAATATTGGACATCTATTTAGCAAAAATAAGGGGCAAATTATGCAATTCTCAACAGCAATTGTTTTAAAGTGATCCTGGGCACTCATAAATTTTAGTTGTATCAATATATAAACAAAGAGGCACCATAAAATTATTACTTCAAAAATTTTAAAAAAGTGTGACATTTGTCATACGTGTGGAAATAGTGCCTTGAAACTGGTGTGGAGGCCGTGCTTTAAAAAATCGAACTTCGATAATCTTAAATCAACTTCACGTTGGTTGTAATTTAGAAAAATCAAAAAAAAAAAGGAAAATAGGGTAAACCAACAATGAAAAAAAGAGAAATACTGGATGAAAAAAAATAATTGTGAAGGTGTTATTGATTTTAGCAAGTGATAACGCCTATTATTATTGTTATGCACGTTTTGTAGCAATACTCACAGTGGTTCGTGGTTCGTCTTGTGTACCACCTTTTTCATTGTGCTAACAATTTGCTTGACTTTCCTGAAAATTATACTATGAATGTAATCGTGCTTCGTGTGTTGACATTACAACGTTAGGGGAGCGTTATTCAAACTCGTATGAAGATTCTTCGGTGTTTTGTTCAAAAATCTTACTTTATTTTGAAAAAAAAATATTGTGGTAAAATTATTTCGAAAAAAAATATAGAAGAGCAGATAACCTTGATTCAGTTTGAAATTGACACTAATTTTGCATAAAAATAAAAACCGAGTATTGGAAAATTGAGAACATTTATATGCGAAAAATCTCTTTTTGTATTTGGACCTGAAATCACGTTAATTAATTTATTTTTCTTTGCAATTATTTAGCCCAAATAATGGGTATATTATTAAAAAAAATGTCAAGGATCTGGCTTGCAATTCAAAACCAGAAGAATGGTTTGCGTAATTTCAAAAATTATTCATATAAGTACTTTATTCCTGTCATTTCTATTGAATTCGGCGAAAATTTTGAATTTTGAATTAATTATTCAAACATTCTCTCGTCCTTGTCGAACGGTCGCGAAATTGCATTCAATTTTTCGCAAAGGAGGGAAATAATTTGATAGAGGTTAGGTAAACGGGCATAATGCTTTGCTACGCCACGATGCGTTAATCGTGAAAACCCATTGAGATTTTGGTTCTATTTATGGTAACTAAAACGATAGAGGTGTGTCCGAGTTTGAAAAAAATACAGGTCCGATTTCCATGGTAAAAAGCTTTTTAAAAAAGTGTGGCAGACTGTGGTAACATAAATAAACATTAAATTTTCATCATGGCTCGTAAACTGCAGAACCCACGAAACGCAGAAACGCTGACATATTCTTGCTAGTCGATTAATTTTAATTATTCGCAGTCTAATAAGCGCGCTTCTAATAATTACCGCACACACCAGCAATTGGGTTATACCTGTCTACCATTCATAATGATGTGTATGCGTTTACTATCGCGTATAAAGTGCTAATTTCACGGTGACATTCAACATTTAACGGTTTAGCTTGTAGTTGGTTTAAACTGTCAGTAAGTTGATAATCAGAGGTTTTTTATGTTTTATATTCAATTTTCGATAAATATCGTATGGAGAGTATCTCTTTTGTGATCTTCAATCATGTATAATAAAGTATCTCTACCTTATTAACTGAATTTTAGCATTATCTTTTTATTAACGCTTAAACCACATGAACCTCAACATTTATGATGATATCATGATCCATGACAGAAGACAGATTATATTCTTCAAGACGATTCAAATATTCGTATAGGGTAGTAAAACACTGTGCGTCACGTGAGTGCGAAATTTACAAGGATGTTAGCGAATCCCTTGACGTTTCTTCACGCCGTTTCGCTTTTTTGAGTTTATTTCTCTCGTTTTTTTTTCTTCACTATATTACATCGAGTGGAGCTGTCGTAATATGGATTATAGCTTGCTTAACTCTTTTCAAATGATCATCGCTAGCCTTTTTCACCCTTTCTAAACCATATAACTGAATACGAATATTCGATGGAGTACGAATCGTCGTTTTTTCTTCGCAGCTTGATTTTTTGCTGAAATTTTCCCTCGCTAATTCGCTATTTCATTCTACATGTTGTGTATTTTTTTGCATTCATAAAGTAGAACTACTAACCGATATAAATGAAGGTTTGAGAAATAAACATTTTCTATGAACCTTCACATTTGTTGGAACATTAGCTAAAAATTAATCCCATTTTGATGATTCTATAGAAAATTGAAAAAGCTGCGAAATGGTTTGAAAATGGTTTATTTGATGTCAGGGGTGAGGGAAGTTGACATTACGATCCCCCAAACCCACATGCCAATTTTGTAACGTCGAACCAGTATCAACTCATCACCTCCTCTTCCTTTGTTCTAACCTCATCCATCATAGAAATAGTCTAGGTATTTCCGGTCCATCAATTCCTGATTCACTACCTCTGATGAAAAATATCATTTCACTCATCAAACAACTTAAATTATACAACCAGATTTAAACCCTCACTCACTCCTCCCATTCCTACTCCCCTGTCCGAATCCTTCATCACTGGGCGTATTAATCTTGGCAATTAAAAACGCCCA